>OZ038476.1:108467614-108537614 GCA_964036315.1 Acanthosepion esculentum | reverse complement strand
CCCTTACTTGCCTTTAAAGGGGTGCACTTTGCCGTGCTTACTTCTTGCCTATCTCACACTGCGATTTTTTTCTAAGCTTTTTTCTTACTAAACATTAAATCTGTTACTAAAAAAGAACTAAACAAAATGAACACAAAACGATCAGCTTTAAAAAAGGACTCGTAACTGGAAAAACCGAATGAAAAAAGAATGTTAACAACAAATATTTTTTCACACCCAACCCAGTTCTGCGGAATCAGAATCAACGTTGAGTTTAAGGAAGCGAATGAGCCAATTGGAGCAAAGTGCCATGCAGATTTAAATTTGTCCCACTTGTGACAAATGCAGCTATCGATTTTTTTAGCATGCTAGTTAACATTCGTGTCAGTCAGCTGTTGGCTCTCACGCTGGCCAATAGAATCTTCCTGCCTATTCGTGGTAGCCATCTATAGGCTCTCACTCTGGCCAGTAGAGAATGGCCGCAAACTACATGAAAACTGCCGTAGAAGAATTAAAAATTGATTATTTCCACTATCGATGGGAGTTGGGAAATGCAAAGGCGGTTTTGGCCTTCTTACTAACATGGAGCATGTGCATGTAAATTTTGGTGCAAATCCGTCGAAAATTGCGGCTGTGCATTCGTTACACACACATCCTGCCTTTTACATATATATATGGGTGTGTGTGTGTGCCTCTCTCTCTGTGTGTGTGTGTGTGTGTGTGTATGTATGTGTGTGTGTGTTATTAAATTAATAGCAACTGGAGAAAATGTTCTTTTATGAACGTTTTTTTCCAATTGTCAATATATATATTTATCCTCGACTCTCCCGTCGAATTCGACGTATGAGTGTCAAGCAGATCAGTTCCCAGGAAACCGACAGCCCGACAACAGCACATGAGATTTGATTATAGTGGTGAAGGTTTCGTGCAGGACCATCCACACTTTCCGAAGGGCCGAATACAGAGAGCTGGTGCACTAAGTGCCACAAGGTCCCCAAACGACCCTCTGCAGGTTTTGAATTCAGAGTTGTCCTTCTCAAACCAGTTGCCATCCAAGGCTATAGAACCCAGGCTGTCCTGCTATTTACCCATAGCTGGAGGGAGAAGAAGAAAATTCACAACTTACCCAAGGGTATTAGAACGTAAGTGAATGTAATGGATTCGACTGGAATTCGTGCCTCTTTTATATATATATATATATATATATATATATATATATATATATATATATAATTATTTAATTTTCAATAAAAAAAAATTTTCGAAGTTTTTATGTATATATATATATGATATTAAAAAAATGATTTAAATTTAAATATTAATTTTTTAATTGTTCTCTCCTACTTCGAAGTTTATATATATATAATATAAAAAAAATTATTTAACTTTAAATATTATATTTTATTGTTATCTCTGACTTCGAAGTTTATATAAATATGTATATATATATATATATAAAAACTTCGAAGTCGGAGATAACAATAAAAAAATAATATTTAAAGTTAAATAATTTTTTTTATATTATATATATATATATATATATATATATATATATATATATGAACTTCGAAGTCGGAGATAATAATAAAAAAAATAATATTTAAGTTAAATAATTACATATGTGTGTGTGTGTGTGTGTGTGTGTGTGCAAAGAAAAAACGAAATGAAGTTATTGGAACGAAGTATCTATAAAAAATAAAATGGCGTTAGTAACTAAAAGAATTTAGAAATGCTATTACATATTAATTGGGTCATCTGAGAAATTATGTCATTAACTTTTTTATGTTTAAAAGCAGTACGAAACAGAGCATCTACTTCAATAAATTGTATCTATAATATCAACGAATAAACGGAGAATATATTAAATCGTCGGGCTTAATCCATTTGATTATATTTCATAAATATATGCATATATTATATATATATATATAATATATATATATTACACACATATTATATATATATTATATATATGTATATATTTCATATATATATATATATATATATATATATATATATATTTAAATTTATAACAAATGCATGTCATGAAATCATTGCAAACCATTTGACAAGACATCTCCAGGGTCGAAACAAATTTGCAAATTTTGTAGTGATTTTATTACATGTATTTGAATAAATATTATTATCTCTACTCGGTATTGAGCACTACCATAAAAATAGTATTTTAGTTACTGGAATTTCATTCTGTACTTGTGTGTGTGTGTATGTGTGTCCCCTGCCTACAAATTCTTGTTATAGCAGAAGGATTAAGAATTGAATCTCTAGCCGTATTTTCCGCCAAGACTTGGGCTTATATATGTGATCCTAGAAAGAAACAATGAATGGGAAAATAGAAAAAGTGATAAGGGCCTCGTAGGTTTAGCGTCTGCTTCATTGAAATGGTATAGCAATAAGAAATTTACCTTATATATATATATACCTGGGTGTCCTTGATAAAATCGAAAGAAGAATCAGCAATATTATTGGTCCTTATCTGGCGGCTCGGCTTCAGTCTCTTTCTCACTGCTGTAAGGTTGCCTCTCTCTGCCTATTTTATAAATATTTTCATGGTAATTCTTCGTCTCCATGATTTCGAGCCAACTTAAATTTAAATGCAATGTCAATCGCTATCTACTGTTCTGATTACTATCTCCTCTTCCCGCTCATTATTAATGTTTTTGTTCCTAATTTTTCCACACCCTGTAACTCCTTGTGTCTTAGTGGCTTTACTGCCTTGTATTATTAAAAAAATAAATAAATAACAGACCGTCCTATTTTGGGGTGGGGGGAAGTGGGTATTCATGGTTTAACAACGATCGTTATTACTGAACAAAGCTAATGTCCAACTCATGATTATCATAAATATTATTATTTACAAAGAGGTAGTTCAGATTTTAGGATACACTGTGGAGTAGTGGATAGCGCAGAGCCGAGTTCGAATTCCAGTCGGATCCATTACATTCACTTACGTGCTAATACCCTTGGGAAAGGTATGAATCCTCTTCTCCCCCAGCTGCGAGTAAATAAAAATGTAATAGCAGGGCAAACCGGGTTCTATAGCCTTGGATGGCAACTGGTCTACCGCAGAAAGAAATGGTAACCTACTGCGGGGAAAAAATCTGCCTAGTCAGTCATGTATCGTCTAATCGTGTATCACGCATGGTACATAACTGACTGAGTTCAGATTTTAGGAATGTCAAACTTATTCCTTCTCCGCGCCTCCACTGATAGAAACTCAGCTCTTGCACTCCTTCGTTCTAAACATTGAGCTATGTCCGAACGACAACACCGACACTGCTGCGGGTGATAAACAAGAGAATTAATCCAATTCATCACTAGTGAGTTTAAAACAAGACCTTCAACTCTGGGAGTCTTCTTCTGGCCTAAGCTTAGTTTACAAGGAACGGACGGAATACTGAAAACGAGGGCGCCTTCAACAGAAAAATGATTAGCAGACTTAGTCATACAAGCCATTGTTAATGATTTTGTCTCCACTTATTGTGACATTTGGTTCATTTAAAGAAAGGTCACTCACTAGACAGAATCTCTAAGTAGCTAGGCTTTATGACCGTATCACGTTGAAACACCGGTTCCGGTACGATCATCGAAGTTAAGCCAGGTCTAGACTAGATGGGTGACCGCTTGGGAATACCATGTGGTGTAAGCTTGGGTGTACGAGCGGTGTAATGGAAAAGGTTCGGAATTGTTAAGTGGAGAGCCGAGTTCCAAATACAGTTGTGTTTGTTATATTCACTTAAGCGAGAATAGCCTTGGAAAAGGTATGAACGCATCCCTTCTCCCCCAACTATGGATTAATTAGGAAGACTTCTATCATTAACTCATTATTATCTCAAAAAAAAAAAAAGAAAAAAAAAGATTCTTGCAATCTAAAAATATTTTCTGGCTTCAAATAATCTGCAATGGGTTGATAAGTCGCTAAAAACGAATCAATCAATCTTAGTAACTATCGCTTTTTCCCACAAATATGACCGTAATCCTCTTCGGGGAGTGTGGCATCTGTGTTCTGGATCGAAGATTGTTATTTATTGTGTGCATAATCTCTTCAAAAATATGTTTGTAAGACTTTATTACCAAAATTACTGGGAGTTAAAATGGGAGGAAATTTAGCTCCATATTTTTATCGTGGGCATTTATAACCATGAATCAAATGATTTTCCTGGTTTATATATATATATATATATATATATATATATATATATATATATATATAGAGAGAGAGAGAGAGAGAGAGAGAGAGAGAGAGACAAAGTCCGCCAATTATGTTAATATATTTTATTGTTAACGTTATTTATATAGTAAATGGTCTGTTTATAATAAACAGTATTAATAACATTTTACCATCGTTGTAGTTTAAAAGCAGTAAAAATCGACCTTGCTAACCAGACGCTCCTTCGTAGCTAAACTGGTATAGGACGTCCGGCTATATGACAGTTCCGTGTACGATACAGCTTCAATTCCTGTCGGGGGCGCATATTTTCTATGAAATTTCTCGGACGTTCAGTAAATGTTGTTAATACTGTTTATTATAAACAGAGTATTTTCTTACACACGCACACACACACACACATATATATATATATATATATATATATATATATATATATATATATATATATATATATATGTATATATATGGGAAAACTAAAGGGAAACTAGCGTGAATCCATCCAGCTCTTATCTCAAATGACAACTTTTAAGAGACTGTTTGACCAACACAAGGAATGTTAATAAAATCATGTTAAAAAGATTAAAAAAAAACAAATGAAAACTACAGACAAAAGTTCATTTTCTCCATCAAGACATTCATTGCTGTAGTTTACTGCTACAGCAAGCAGAAACATTTTTTTCTCCCGATGATGGCCATGTTGGCCGAAAGTAGTCGAGGAATCTAAATGAAATAATAATAATAAAAACATAAGAATATTAATCTACAACCCAGTATGTCTGAAGATTTTAATTAATTTTTTTAATAATTTTTATCGTTCAAAATTTTATATATATATATATATATATATATATATATATATATATATATATATATATATATATATATATATATATATATATATGTGTGTGTGTGTGTGTGTGTTGATTGTGTAATGGACAGGGGCTTGGAAGTTGAAATCGGAGAGTCGAGTTCGAATTCCGGTCGGGTTTGCTACAATCGCTTACGCACAAATGTCCTTAGGAAGATGTAAATCCATCTCTTCTCAGCTATGGTTTGTAGGATTTGTAGCTAGAAAAACCGTTGTTATTCTAAATAAAATAAAAATAATAAAAAGTTACTGCAATATTCATTCCCCACCCCCGAAAAAAATGTTCTTACAATCCAAAATGTTTCAGCTTTAACAAACCTACAAGTGTTTGATAAACCCTAAATATCACACGATTCACTATCAGAATGATTAGCATTATATTAATGCTGGCATCTATTTATAACAGCCTTGTCATTCACAGTATTTATTCCTTATACTAGTGTATCTGTGCCTTCAAAAAGGTTCTTCTTTTATGTGCAGTATCCCTTCAGGGCGTAATCGATCATGGCTCTTTGAATCTCGCAGTCCCTTGTAGCTCTTAATAAGTTGTGTCCTTTTGTTATTTCTCCAAAACCCTGTTTTACAATCAATTTAGTCAATCAATAACATGAAAAGATATTGAGCAAAAAAAAGCTTATGTAATACCAGGGGTAATAAAGGAATTATAGGTATCATTGGCCTCTATTCCTTCTGTGAATCAATCAAGTATGTTACCCGCTGCTTTCCTCTGTCCCTCTTTCCCTCAATCTGTCCTGTGAGTATCAAGTTTTCCAAGCCCTCCTTCTACATTACGTGTCCCAGAAATTTCAACTACCTCTTCATGGCGTTAAGTATAAGTTTCCTTTTCGTTTCTTTTTTCTCCAAAACCTCGTCGTTGCTCACATGTTGGGTATAAAGAGATTTTAAAAAATTAATATTGAATCTAAAGTCTTGAAACAAGCTATTGTGATTCAATAAAGCGGAGATAAAGAATTCACAACAAAAATATAGGCCAATGTACCGTTTAATTAACCTGTTCCCTTTATATGTTTTAGACGTTCAATAATATCTATGATTCCTTTATTACCCCTGGTAATATATAAGCTTTTTTGCTCAATATCTTCTCATGTTAAAGGTTTTATGTGTTTAATATAACAGAAAGAAAAAGATTAGCAACAGAACGGCAAAGACAGCAACGACAAAGTCTATTTCAAGACCAAGATGAAGCAAGATTATCACTTAATAGACAAAGGTATCTGAGTGCCTCCCATAAAATGCTTGAACAAATAAGACTGCAATATAAGACGTAGAGAAAGGTATCCGAGTGCCTCGAAAGAAAGGTTTAAAGGAATTAGACTGCAGTTTAAGAAACTCACGGTTCCAAATGGAGAAGCTGGATTCTTTATTTTTCGTTCCTGTAAATGTCTTGAAGGCTTTCATTAAGAATTGCAACTGTTTCTCTTTCGGTGGATTCCTAATTTCTTCTATCTTTGCCCTCAGACTCTTCTTTTTGCCCTTTTTGTGTCTTTTAGGCATCTTTCCTTCTTTCTTACTGTCAGGTAAAAAACTTCAGAGTTCACACCTGGAAAACAACGCATACATCAATTATCATTAATGATAATAATATTAGTACGATGGTAAATCAAAAATTCTCCGAACATTCGACATAACATATAACATAACAAGAGTGCGGATAATATTTTACTTTCCCTCATATTGAGTGAGAAAGCATCACGCTGAGAACGGGACGCTGGGGTATAAATATACGAAGCCACCATGACACCCACTCTGATAAAATTATGCAAGGTACATATTTCACAGCTAAATATTCGCGTTATTGTGGATTTATTTTACAATGGTGTTCACCCTGTACAAGGCCCGATGGCCACTCGAAGTAGAGCGTTTCAGTATAAGAAGCACAGCTTGTACGGATATGTGTGGACGATAACGATTAACCCTAGATTTGAACAGGTTAAGATTGTAGCGATCGGGAACCCCCCCCACACACACACACAACGTGAGTCGGTTCCACAAGGCAGTGGTTCGCAGGAAGAAGCTGTTTGAGTGGAACTTATATCTCACCAGGGGAATAAGAAGGGAATGGGAGTGGTTCGCTATAAGTTTAAGGCTGGCGGAACTCAGTAGTGCAGTTGATCTAAACATTTTTCAGAAAAATAGCGATAGGGCAACAAGAGGCTTGCGACACCTTGTCTGTGTGAAAGGGGGCTGCAGAGTAGAAAATAATTGGTCACCTAAAGGACGCGGAGACACGTTTGGACAATTGTCAAGAGCGGAAATTGAAGACTGGGCAGCTCCCACCCATAAACTGAAATATTTTCAGGTCGGTATACCAATCTGCACAGACGGTCTCTCAAATGTCGAGATGTGACTCCACAGTCGCTTTGGCTACGACATTCTTTAAATTTAATATTAAAATAAAAATAAAAACAACATTTTTTTTGCCTTGAAAAAGTTCACATTGGACGAAACGCGTCGGCTACCATTACAGTTTTACTATTGTCTTTTACATATATATATATATATATATATATATATATATATATATATATATATATATATATATAATTTTTATATATTATTTATATATTATATATGCGCGGTACTAACTGGAAAGCGCACAATATCAGTGATAGAGCTAACATATTTATATATATATATATATATATATATATATATATATATATATATGTTTGTGTGTGTGTGTGTGTGTGCGCGCGCGCGCGCTACGCGCATGTACAGGTATGTATGTGCATATATGCTATTGTCGGGTGGTCAGCGACTGACACCCCGACTCCAATATCTTGCGAATAAAGCCGGTTGTTAGCAACCCTGTAGAATGAAAATAAAACTTAACAAAGGTGGGAAATAAATCTTGACGAGCCAGTCAACTAGAGGTAGTGTCTCAATAAAATCACCATGAGGAAAGTAACAGGAAACAACTCCGCTATCAATCCCAAGAAAACGCATGGATTTTAACAGTCAAATTATAAAAGATATCAGCATGGAGGGGGTTAAGTCTATTGGAATTAACTCCTGGACGCGTAAGGAGGGGCGTGTGCGGCAGGTGTGATCTAACCACCACCAGAGCGACTGTTAACAAAAAAAGGCATAAATAGGGGTCATAATCATTGTAATTGATCCCTCACTCGGTAAGGGAAAACATTGTGCGACAGGAGTCAGCGGACTGTCATCCAGCGATTGTTCACACCAAACAAAAATTAATTCTCTGGACATGGAATGTCAGAAAAGTAAATCAATGTGGCCAGTGAGAAAATATAAAACAGGAAATGAACAGGTTAAATGGCGACGAGAAACGAGTTGATTTCGTCAATGACAAACATAGGATCATATATGTAGGCGGAGAAAAATGAGAGAGTAGGAGGACTGATATTAGACCAAGAGATGAAGAACTGTTTTCTCAAATACTGTCAACTATCTGAAATAGTTATTTCTGTTAAACCTTTCATCATATCCATCATAGCTATATATATATATATATATATATATATATATATATATATATATATATATATATATACCGACAGCACAAAATACAGAAGAAATGTAAAAGTATTACTGTAAGCTAGACAAAAGCGAGGCTCAATGCAAATTACAAGAAATTACAATCGTCATGTGAAACCTGAATTCCAAAGTCGGCAAAGCGAGATATGCTGAAATGATTGGCAAATTCGGACTAGGAACTCGTAATGAATGTGGAGAAAAATGGACCCAATAGTGCACGGCGAATGAACAGGGAGTTAACAACACCTGGTTTCAAGAATATCGAAGACTTATATCAGATTCTAAGTTCACGGTCTCACATTATCATCTTATTAAATATAGATCACACATTCATGCATAATTTGAATGAGGTTTCTGTAAAGGAGAGGGGAGCAAGAAATTGATATTATTAGGATATGTAAGATAGATAACGGTTAAGTGTAGACAGTCTGAAGAGGTTAAGAGTGTAGCAGTTAGGAAAGCATCCCCTGGGGAATCTGTGAAAATTATGAATGTGCAGAAAAATGGATCCAATAGTTTCACGGCGAATGAACAGGTAGTAGGCAACACCTGGTTTCAAGAACATCCAAGAGTTATATGGACATGGAGACGTCGAGAATCAGGAATACAGTTTTACACTACGGAAGCGCCACCTTCGAGAGCAAACACCTTCGAGTGATATACAAACTTAGAGTGAAACTACGGAAATTGAAGAAGGCCAGTGAGCATCTAAATTGCGATATGACTGACTTCTGAATGACCTGAATGTGAAGGAGAAATATATGGACAGTGTTAAAAGCAGATACAATGAACACAGGTGAGACACATTAACAGAAGCTATAATAATATCAACAATAGCGATCATCCCCAAGCAAGACAAAGAAACAAAGAACGGATGTCTGATGATATTCTCAAAAACAAGGTAATGTCAATGTACAGCATACAATATAGGACTCTTCGCAAAAAAATTAGGAACAAATGCAAGCGCGCTAAAAAGGAATGACTCAATGAAAAATGTGCAGATATAGAAAAAATGAGTATCACAGATGAACTCAGATTGGTAAAAAAAAATAAGAGAACAGGACAAAAGACATGTTCATAAACAAATCCATAAATTTCTAGGACGGAACACTGATATTAGAAAAAGAAAGGACAATCAGAAGAATACAGAAATATGGAAGGACCAAATATATTCAAACGTGATTTGAAATTAGAACTGACTAAATTAAACTGGAACAAAACCGTATGACCAGACGGAATTGTAATAGATATGCTGGCAGGCATAGTAAATGAAATCTACAACAGTGGTGACATACCGGAAGTCCTAAGTACATCTGTTTTCATAGCACTGCCTAAGAACCCAGGTGCAAAGGAATGTGAACCCCATCGGGCAATCACCCTAATGAGTCACAAAACAAAACTTTCATCAGAGTTCTAATGAATACAGAGCGGCAGAATTAAGCTTCAAAATAGGACAAAAGGCAGTGAGGATTCTTTAAAGACACTGGAACAAGGAATGCAATATTTATGCTCAAAATGACATCAGAAAGAGCAATACAAATACAGAAGGACGTGTACCTGTGTTTACTTCCCTTCTCCACATCCTTTCATTTTTCATTCCTATCTGCTCTCGCTCCAAATCTTCTGTAACCCCCTTGCCTTGATCGACCCACTGTCTTTCTCTTTCTCCACATCCTCTCCTTTACCACTCCTATCTGCTCTTCCTCCAACCCTTCTTTAACCCATTGCGGGATAGTGGCCTCCAGCCTTGCTTGGGGAGATACGCTTAACAAAAAAAAAAAAAAAAAAAGTACGTAACGAAGAAATGTTAAAATTGCTAGGTAACTATAACACATTTTGGTTTGGTTTGGTTTGTTTTACGGCATATCAACCTCAATGGGTTATTTAATGCCGACAAGATTTTTTTGCTGTTAATATTTTTTTTTTTTAAATGTATTTCTGGTAATAATTTTTTCTTCAAAAATTCATTGTTGTAATAATTTTTTACAAAAATGTATTGCTGGTACTAAAATCTATTTTTACATTTTCATATTCAGTTTGGGGCTTAATTATTTTCCCATAGCTGGGGCCCTAACAGGTGCTACCACCCCGGGTCAAAGTGGTATTATTAGCAATTAAGAGGTGGTTCCACGCTCCTCAAAACCTCCTGATCAGAGGCCTTGCTGTTGGACGTAGTTTATCGTCTTACCCAGGACGCGGATGTAGTTTATCGTCATACCCAGGACGGGACACATTTTGGAATGATATTAGAATAATCCAGAACATGTAATGACAGCAAACCGCTTGCAAATGATTTCAGTAAATATACAAAGGTACAAAGTGGTGTAAAACAAGGATGAGTCTTCTCACCGGGCTTATTAAACCTATACAGTGAGGCGATTCTGAAAGAGTTAGGAGTCCTACCAGGAGTCATTATTGGCGACTGCAATCTTAGCAACATAAGATATGACACAGTGTTGATGGCCATCACAGAAAGGAATCTACAAGACCTTCTACAGAAATTATTGAAGGAAAGTAAGAAGAAAGGAGTAAACCTAAATTATAAGAAGGCAGAATGAATGGTTGTTAATAAAAGGAACAGCCCAACATTCAAACTGGAGATACCAAAATCAAACAAGTACAACAGTTAAAATATCTGAGAAGTGTTTATCAGAGTATGGAAAGTGTAACACTGAAATCCGAAAGCGTATTGGGGTAGCGAAAGATGCCTTCCAAAACTAAGCAAAGTATTAAGGAACGGGAAAATTTTGTTAGAAACAATGAAAAGTGTACTGAACTGTTATGTAATATCAGTCCTCCTATATGGGAGTGAATGCTGAACAATCTCTACACAGATGAAGGAGAGACTAGATGAAAACGAAAGGAGTTCTACGGAAGGATGCTGAGAATACCATGGACCGAACATGTGAGCAACGACGAAGTTTTACAGAAAATGGAAACGTAAAGGACACTTATAATGACATCAGGAAGAAACAGTTGATTTTTTAAAGGCAGATAATGAGGAAAGAGGAGTTGAAAAATTTGGTACTCACAGATTGAAGGCCAAAGGGATAGATGCAAACAATGAATAACCTTCCTTGCGAGCTTGAGTAAATGGATGGCGGAACAAGGTTTAGGAGACAAAATGTATTAAGAGCTGCAACTGAAAGGAAATTGTGGAGAGTCATGTTCGAACAAGAAGAATAAGATCTTTAATTAATTCACTGTTTCTATAAAGCTTAACTATCAGCATTTTCCCAGAGTTCTTTTAATCAGAATTTTTTTACAATTAGTCCTTTTAGGAGTAGAGTGAACATTTTAGGCTGTGGCTAGTATGAATCATGAATGTTGCAAAGGTCATTTTTTAGTACACACCACCCACCATAAGATTATTCAAATTAACCTATTAATATCATTATGTTTAGGACGGTGGGAACTAATATTTTATCATTTCACCCGAAGTAGAGCGATAACGCCACGAAGGGATATCTGGTAGTGGAAGAAAATTAAAAGACTTTAGTAAGGAGAAAGGACAATAAAAGAACACGAAAAACGGTGACTGATGTTGCGTTTAAATTTGTAGGTGACAGGGAAGCCAGAAATAGGACGAGATTTCCACAGGTGAGAAAAGAATATATTAGAATAGTTACTTACGGTTACATCTAATTATTTCCGTAGAAACCTGTAATTAATACCTGATTCTTATACATTATATATATATATATATATATATATATATATATATATATATTATATATATATATATATATATAAAGTTAGTAGTGTATTTCACGGAAATGAAAACGACAAGCATCTTTTCAATTACCAAAAATTTATGACTCGTAAATAAACCCATTGCAATAATCAGCCGCTGTTTACGATAATTTTAAAACCAGTTCCGTGACGCTTGCTATTGCAATAAACAATTAAATGATTTCTTGTATGCGAATAAATATTCGTGAGTGATGAGAAATGATATTTGGAAATAATATTACTTACTTTTGAGGAGTTCTTCCAGGTAGTAACGACTTTTCCAGAATGTTTACACTTGAGGTGAATAGCTTTATTTTTTATATAATTTTTTCTTTATTTGATTCTGAATGCGTGTGTTAATAAGATAAAAGATAACAGCTCTACAACAGCTGGTTTGTCGACAAAACACAAAACAATATTCGTTTCAAACAATAAGAATAATAAAAGTATGAGTTGGTACCAGAATAGTAGTAAGTATTTTAGGTTAAAAACATACTTTTCTCAGTAGTTAGAGCTTAGGACTGAAAGTGTTGCGGTTATAATTTCCACCCAAATTTCTGGGTCATGACGCTTACAGAAGTCTAATGAAAAACCGAATAAGAATTATTTATATTTTATTTTTTTTAATCAATTCACACCCAGCAAGGCGATAACGCCACTAAGAGGTAGTCTCTACTGGAAATAAAAGAGAATGAAATGACTTTAGAATGAACCGGGAATCCAACAAGACAGGGATGTTCAAAACGAATGAACGGATTTCATTACGCAATATTTTAATAAGGAAAGCAACAGAAAACTCCAACTAAGTCACAAGTATTCTACTCACAATCAACTTTTATTTTCTGTCTTAGAAGTGTTCAATGTGGCCATCACCTGCAGCACGGGCGACATCAATGTGATAAGAGGATTCCTCCCAGACGCATATCACGATTCACTGAGTTGATCGCTGTTGTTATTTGATGTTTAAGGTCATTGAAGTTAGTGGGTACCTTTGGAACATAAACGCGATTTATTACGTATCTCCACAAAAACAAAAACAAAAAAAATCACACATGGTGAGATCTGGGGATTTCGTAGGCCAAGCACAAAGAGCAAGGTCTTGGTAAGTGCCTGAACGAGACGTAGCTGTAATGTAGACGTCTTCTTAGCACGCACCAGATAGTGGATTGAGAGATCGCAAGCTCACGGCTAGCTCGATTTGTGGACTTCTGTGGACTCCCATCAAACGCAGCACGGATTCACGCCACTTGTTCGTCTGAAACTCGGGGTCGTCCTGGATTTTTCCACAGACACACACTCTCTTGAATCTGTCTAAACCACCGTTGAAATGTTCTTAGAAGAGAGCGGGTTAATGTCGAATTGCCTTCGAAAAGCACGCTGCACCATGACAACCGTATTTGGTTTCGCGAACTCGAGAATGCAGAACGCCTTGTGCTGAGGACTCGCCATTCTGGTTGTGGGGGTGAATATACAACTGAACGTTGCCGAAGATACAACGCGACTACATCGCCCCCGTGACAGCTATTCAAAACTTAGAAAACTCATCTTTCAAATGGTCACTGACTCAATCCATGACGATACTTGAGAACTGAAGCAATGCGTCATGAAATCGGTTAGTCCTTTTTTAATAAACCTGTAGTATAAACTCCAAAGTTTAAGCGGAGACGTTAGACGTATAGAGTTGAAGTAGTATTAAGAACAAAACAGAAGCCCAATCCTAAACAGGAGACAAGGGGTAAGCCTCTACCCCTGTTCAAAAGACTTGGGGGGAGTGTGAACCTGGCGATAGTTGAACTTATCTAATCCTATTAAAACTCCTATTTCTTGATAGGCTGGCTAGTTGAGTTGTTATAAACTTAACCGCCCTGCCCTGTGTTCGAACCTGAGTTACAATATCGGCTTAGCTTCTGTCTATATTTCTTAAAGACACATGGCCCAGTGGGTAAAAGCGTTGGTTAGATCCAGTGACAGGACCCAAAGAGTTGTGATTTCAATACCTGGTTAAGGCAGTGGAGACTTCCAGAGGGGAATTTACAGGAGATAACTGATAACTGATATCCATTAGACATGGTACGCGGAACTAGAACAGTCTACCCCAGCGAACGAAATAAAGTGTTTAGTTCGACATTCCAACCACCTGAAGAAGGCCGCAGCGGACAACGGCCGAAACGTTGTGATAAATATGGCAACAAAGATGAGAAAAATAGTCCGAATAATGTAAATGGTCGGCTTAGCTTGTTGGGAAGTTAGCCCAATCCTCGAAACTGAAATTGGGGAGACGGAAATGTTCGCAATCCATTGATGGCTGTGCTGGCACAAAATCGCAAGTCATTGTGACCGAGGGTTTCAGCATGCTGGCCTCCCAGAAACTGCAACTATGCTGAGTGGAATGCTCAACGTAGTTGCAGTATAAAACCCAGGTCAACTCTGTAGGCGTTGAACAAATGTACCTGAGCAGGTGTCTGCAACAGGGAATAGGTAGTAAAAGGAGCAGACGGACATACTTGGATGAGAGCAGCCAACCATTTTTTTTTTTACTTTACTACGACTAAAGATTTTGGTATTTCTCATAGCTTATAAAAACGGCTTTTAATATCCACCCTAATGTAGGATGAATGACATTAACACAAATTTATTTCTCCGAAAATAGGAAAGCAATGAAAAACAAACAAACAATATGATTTATTAGCCATATGACTCAAACTTAAATGTTGGTAACAGCATCTGTTACAGTTAATATGAAATATTTATGGTTGGCCGGCCTTTCAGCGACGACTTGTATGGGGTCGGAGTTCAGTAGTAGTAGCAATCGACTGATTGACTTACGGTGAGCCAACTACCGTTAAGAAAAAACAATTGCTTTGAATAACTCGAGGCGGACGACGGCAATCTTGTAATTAATATATTGCAGTGAATGCTAGACAATCTACGCACAGATGGACAAGAAACTTGAGGCGATAGAAATGTGGTTCTACAGAAGGATGCTGAGAATACCATGGATCAACAATTTTTTGTAGAAAAAAATGGAAACAAAAACGATACTTCAGTATCTGTCTATATTTCTGAGATGAGGTATTATGTACACTATTTACATTATTCGGACTATTGTCCTCATCTTTGTTGCCATATTTATTCCAACATTTCGGCCGTTGTACGCTCCGGCCTGCACATACTTGGATTGTTCAGTTCGCCCACGTCGTTACCGAATGTGAGACAAGGTCGTAATTTAAAGTGGGTTTAACGGCAATAACGTGTAAAATTTATTCAAGCACTCCTATCACTTCTCCTTTTGTAGACGCCTCAGGCGATAGGTAGTGGTAATGCCTGGGGCAATGACCCCCTGGGGCTTAAGCTAATATTCATTTCAAACTACCCCAGATGTATCCGAGCAAGTTGGAACCACGTATACACTAGCGAATAGTGAATGTTGGATAATCTTCTCACAGATGTGGAGGAGACTTGAGGCAACACAGATCTACAGAAGGATACTGAGAATACCACAGACAGGGCAACACGGAAGTTTTAAGTAAAATGTAAACAAACACTTGTACATAATATTAGGAAGAGATAGGTAAAATGTGAAAAGACGGCTGTGAGAATTTGACGCTTCTTCTTCTTCTTCTTCTTCTTCTTCTTCATTATTATACAATGATCCAAAATTGCCATACGTTCAGGCAAATAGAATAATTGACCTGGGACAATCCAAATTTTCTTCACGGTCGCTTCGCTTTCGATGAGTACCCCAATACTCGCCAACGACGATATTATTAAACCTTGTTATCCATCAGCCGGTGCTTGTCGAGATAACACCTATTGCATTATATGGCAAATAGAAACAACAGTTTAGCTTATTCTATACCTTTGTGCCGTGTCACTTTCAGGAGGTGAGCAATCATGGTCCCCCATAAATTCCTGTCCTGCAATGTTTACCCCCTTACAATACTTTTCAATACATGGTCTGGCATCGCCATATGCAATCTCGTTAAGTAGCTATTTACACTATATACATTGTTTGGACTGTTGTCCTCAGCTTTACTGCCAATATTCACAATATTTTGGCCGTTATAGGCTCCAACCTTCTTCAGGTGATATTTCGAAATTCCAAGAAATCATCATCATCTTTTTACCTCTATTATATATTATACAATGATCCCAAATCATACGTCCAGACAAATAGAATAACTGATTTATTTCAGGGACAATTCAAGTTCTCTCACGGTCGCTTCGCTATAAATGTTCAATAAATCCGGTATGAAGAAATGAATTCTGTAAATACAGAAAAAGAGAAAGACAGTGGTATGTCTTCTCACTGGATTTATTCAATCTTTACAGCCTGGCGATCTTGTGAGAACGATAAAGTTCTACCGGGATTCATTAATGGCGGACGCAATCTTAACAGCATACGATATGCAGATGACATGACAGAAACAGAAAGGAAAACTGCAGGAACCCCTATAGAAGGTAGTGAAGGAAAGCAGGAAGAAAAGACTAACCATCAATTATAAGAAGACAGAATGTAAGGTTGTCAGCAAGTGAAACAGCCCAAGATGCGAACTTCGAATCGAAGACAACAAAATCAAACAAGTATGAAAATTTAAATATCGTTTTAACGGAAAATGTGATAAATAAATCCGGAGTCAGGGTGGAGTAATGGATAGCGGCTCTGAGTGAGGAATCGAGGAGCAGAGTTCGAATTCCAGTCGAATCCATTACATTCACTTGCGTGGGAAAGGTATGAATCCTCTTCTTCTTCCGCCAGCTATGGACAGAGCGGGTCCGATAGCCTTGAATGGCAACTGGTCTACCGCAGAAAGAGATGGCAACCTACTGCTGGAAAAATTTGCCTCGTTAGTCATGTATTGAAAGATACATGATCGCCTAAGCGTGTATCGCGTATGACGCATGACTGAAATCCGGAGGTGCATTGGTATAGCGAAAAATGTCTTCAAAAAGCTAAGCAAATGATTAAGAAATACAGAAAATATTTCATTAGAAACAAAAAAAAAGAATACAGAAATGTTATATGATATCAGTCCTCCTCTATGGCATTGAATGCTGGACAATCTCCTCAGATATGAAGAAGAGACTTGAGGCAACAAGAAATTAGGTTCTACATTAAGTAATTATGCTTTAAAATATTTTTAGATTGCAAGAATTTTTTTTTTCTTTTGGGATAATAATGGTTTACTTTATACAAGTTCTACTAATTAACCCATAGTTTGTGGGGAAGAAAATGTAGATGGATTCATACCTTACCAAAGGATTTTTGAGCGTAAGTGAATATAACGTACCCGACTCTCCAATTTTCCTATTCAGAGCCGTTATCCAGGCAGTATCTCTCCTTCGGGAGCTGGGTTTATTCACTGGTGCACGAGGCGTCTCCAAAAAGGTAAACGCCGAGGGGGCTTCAGCAATTTTTCCTCGGTATTAATCTATCAATCACCGAGATAGAAGGCCTGTTCGATTAAACGTGACCACAAGTAGTATAAGAATTAAACAAAGCTACTGAAAATGAATGATTGTAGGCTTTTTTAAAGAATAGAATACTTTTAAATTAAATTTTTTAAAAAAAGTAACTAGGTTTCGAATATCATCTTAGAACGTTATTCCATATTGTTGTATAAAAATAAAGAAAAAGCAAACAATATTATAAAAACGTTTTCTTCCGTAAAAAGTTACGATACTGACAATATTGAAATTGACAGAATAATTTTTCATATTAGACGAAAAAAAGCAAACCAGGGTTCGATTTCTAACTTATACAAGAAGTAAAGAACAAACAAACATTAAATAAATTGAAAATCCGTTTTTATTTTAATGATTATTCCATAAAGTTACTATATTGACATAGAATATTTTTATATTACAATTATATTAGAAAAGAAAGATACCAATCTTTTTTTACCTTAGAATAAACTTTATTTTCTAAAGAAAAAATTATTTAAAGTTTTACATTTGTTTCTATGTTGAAGTAAATAGTGTACTTTCATTTCTGAATTTAAAGACTGTAAAATTTGTTCTCCTTATTTAGACTGTATAAAATTATTTGAAAACTATTTTCTTTACAATAAAAAAAAAAAATCAACTATGGTTTTAGGTTGCATGTTTTATTTTAATTATTCTGTAATAGTAAAGCTACAATATTGACATTTTTGTGTGTAGAAAGTAAAAGACAAATTTTAAATAATTGTAGAAAAAATGTTACATATGGGAAATTTACTTGAAGGTTTGACTTTTTCTTTTTCGGTTAACTTGTTTCTAGTAATATTATTATTTTCCCTGGCACAAAAATAATTAAAAATAATTTTTGAAAAACTCCAGACAAACATTCTATCTAATTTTTCAATACTGTGAACCACGCCACAATAGTTCACATGAAAAAAGATAATCATTATCTACCAAAACATAAGGTTATATACAGAGCTAATTGAATTTACTCAATGAAGAAAAGAAGAATTTTTTTGTCAATTTAGCATATATATATATATAATTATAGATAACAGCATGCATAGTAGTATCATTGATATCGCAGAGAACCTCTGTTAATCCCCTGAAAATAGCTGTTTATTTCAGGTATTTTGTCCTCATTATCACTTCCAGATATTAAATTCTTGCAACTGTTGCATATCATTTTCTTAAAAACTGCATATAACCTGCTATGTATAATATAGCAGGAACCAGTGGCGTAGCTAGAATAAACGTCACCCGGGGTGGTCTGCTCAAATGTCACCCCAATGGCCCCAATTCACCCTATGCTGAATGGTTAGCTGTAGCTAAATTTTCATACATGCTCTACCTCTACTCTACTGACCGGTACGTTACTTTTTACCAGTATGATCCAAGACAAAATAACAATATCTCAAAATAATAAGTTCAAATCAAAAAAATTTTAAAATGCAACTGTTCACTTCCAGAACTAAATACAAAACACGGCAATACACAAAAGAATGACATTCGATACTATGGTCTTAGAATTAATGTTTACTTGTTTTCATTGTGGCAAACTGGTCAGTGACATCGTCAAACAAAATCTGTTTGTCTTGTAAGCTCGTTTTCAATGGACAGCACAGCCAGATCCGACAGTCTCGACTGCCTCATGGTTGACCGGAGGTAATTTTTTATAAGTTTCATTTTGGAGAAACTTCTTTCACACGATGCCACAGAAACACCTATTGTCAGAAAGAATCTTAGAGTCAGCGTAAGATATGGCAATGACTCAACAAAGTCCCACTTGATGATAAACTGCTTGGCTTCATCCTATTCAAAAGTATATCGCTCACTCAATGGAAAATTGTATCTCAGCGAATTGATACAGGGGCAAGACTGAAATTGTTGCACTTTTGGCTTCGTATTTCGCTTTGTGGTTATTAATGACGCAGAGTTAAACCACCATATCATCCGATAAAATGTTACAACAATGTCTTGTTAGTAACCAAGATTGTAGCAACTGAAACACATGAAAGCTGAAAACATTGCTATTTTTCATACTCACAAATTTCCAGACAATTTATTAGAAAATTTCTGACGGGGGGGGGGGGACAAAACTGGGGGGGGGTCATAAATTATTTCTGTGTGGTCATATGTCCGCCTGCGAAACCCTGTGTCTCCACCACTGTTTTCAGACTATTTTTGGCACCATAGCCTGGTTGAAAGATTTTGTTGGGGCTGACATTGTGTCACCCCTCCTGTGCTGGCACCCGGGGCGATCGCCCCCTCTCGCCTCCCCTTAGCTACGCCACTGACAGTAACAACACCTTTGCATTCATTAACATCCTCATCTGTTAAATTTATAAATATCTAAATTTTGATCCCCTGCCACTTCATCCCAGTTAATTTGTAAATTCTTCAAATCAATATTTTGGTTATTAAGTGGCAGGTTCAGTTTTAAAACTGACATCATTCTGATTTTTTTTCACACTCAAACACTTGACATATAGAGGTATTATATTGATCCCCACCAAGTTGTCAGTACTGGCCAAATCTATTCTCAAGGTGATCTGTTTGAAATTTACCAGGTAATACATACATCATTTTCAACTCTTCTGTGCAATATTTGGTCAGTTCTAGAATTGCATGAGTATTATGATGTAAATCTGTGATGGTTGCATTTATTAGCTTGCTATTATTTCCCGGAATTCCAAGATTCTAACTAGTTACAGAATACATTGAGAAATATATAATTGTCATCATTGTGGATTAGCATATTTATTGTTAAGCCACCAACCGTTATAAGGTGTTTTTACATTTAGTAAATATGTTCATGTATTCTGCAAAGTTAGGCAAATATTTGTTTCCCTAAGATCAGCAATCCCTGAATTGGTTAAAAATTTGCAAAACTAATGAAACATTTTGCCTTTCCAACCTAGTGGGAGAAAGAGCCTTTGAGGTCAGTTTATAGCAATATTTCAAAATTGAATATGATTCCATGGCATGAAGCTTCTGTAAAGTACTAATTGGCGCACTTTGGACATTATCTAAATCATGATTTCCATTATGGCAAAATGTTGGGAACATGCATCTTTTTGACCAAGCCAGTTGCTTCCAATGCATTTTAGTATATAAACTGAATCAAATATGAAGAAAAGGGGTCTAGATTTCATTACTGAATGTGGATATACAATTGAAAGTTTTGCAGGACTACAAAAGAACTATACAGCTTTCTTATTTATTGCATTGTTATCTGTTGTGACAGATATTATTCTAAAGCCTATCTGTTCTAGACCAATTATTACACATTTAACTATGTCAAATAAATTCTCAGCTTTAAGCCATTTACTTGGCATAATATGCACAACACCCTTGTATCGTGTGAATACACTGATAAGCATAAAAGCAAAAGCACTTGTTGCAGACTCATTGCTGTTGCTGTCTAAACTAGCAACATTACCACCTTTATAATCAAAATAAGGTTTTAGGTGAATTTCTTTTACAAGTAAAGATACTGTAATGTCTTTTTCCTCTAGTAACTTAAACTTATTTTTAATATATGTAAGAAAATTATTATCATGTTTCTCAATGATAGGATTCATTTAGGTTGATAAGGTTAGTCTTGTGATGGCTGAATAACAAGGTAAAATTATATTTTTGGTATCTCTTAACAGCCTATAACATCTAGATGTTATAGGCTGTTAAGAGATACAATAAAAAAAAAAAACGAAAGTATTTCTCTGAGTTTAAAGACGTCATAACATAAACCTAATTCAAGTTATAAAACTATGAAGAAAAAATCATCGTTTCTATTGAATAATCAAACTTAATCTGTGTCATTAATTTTAGCTCCTCATATAAATTTAACCGCATAAAAATATCTATATATAAATAAAAATATCTGTCTTGCACTAATAGCAGAAAGATATTACCAAATATAATACAGCAATCACACATTGAGGTCTGAAATTCTTTTGTGTCCATTTTTTTCATGTTTTCAATAATAATTTCCAAAGTATTTGTATTACTTACATGATCAGGAATCTGATACTCCCTGATAGTATTAATTTCCCCATCACCACAGAACACAGATACTGCAAAATTAGGTTCAATTATAACAGATTGTGCATTTGGGGATATGGAGACGATGATGCGACATATAAGAAAAGTCTCTTGCTGCCTCACTATACTCCAGTAATTTCTATCAAGAAAATTAAATTTTTCCTCTATATCATTAATGCCGTGGAATTCCCTCTGCTGTTTGTATTCCAAGTCATCAGCAATACTTTTATCTAAAGCTCTTTTAAGGGCAGAGTTCCTCAGTGGAATTTTTCTGGACTCTGGTGACTCTCTAGAGGGGCTTAGTGAAGATAAATATCAGGGACAGTTTGGTAAAATTCTACGGATTGCACCTACATGAAGAAATGGTTTCTTAAGGTTAACACTAATTGTGGTACCAGTTTCCTTATGGAATGCTGATGTTTTTCGCCTTATGCCATCAGGACGAAAATGCAGTTCACATACTTAAAAAATGAATTAAAAGGGCAATTACATCCTATTTTAAAACACTTGTCAAAATCTAAAATATTAAAAAACAAAATATGCCGTTCATATTTTTATCAAAAATTTCATTAAATTGATAAAGTAATGAGTTTTGTAGGTGTTCACTAACAAAATTCTAAATCATTTAGAAATACTAAACACATAGGTAAAGTCAAATGTAAACTTAAGCAAATTTTAAGTTTACACATACATAAATATGTACTTTTGTAAATGGACATTTTTATGGAAATACTTTTTTTACAAATAAAAATTCCAAACGTTTGTTTATTATAAAAATTTCCTTTAAGTATTTGTATCGAAAAATTTATCAAAAAATGATGAGTTTAATAATTTCATCCACAGAGTTCAATAATTTTTTTTTTTAACTGAGGAAGCCATCTCATTAATTTGTTTCAGTGTATCATGAATTATAAAGTCATGAAATTAATTTAATCATTAAGTTTTAATGCTTTTTGAAAATAATATAAAAGAAATTATTCAATTTATTATTTTGTTTGGTAAAAAACTTTTGCTTTTGATGCAGGTATCCATGCATCTGATAAATTCTTATCTTTTGGAAATTAAAATACATTCACTTCTGGACCTTTGATCCATTTTTATAATTTCCTTTGCATTTTGCGACTGCACAACTATACGACATTTTATTTGTAAATTATTTCGGTGAAAATGTTTACAAAACAAATAAAACAGCAAGCCGAGTCACAAAAACTCAAACAATAAAAAACAAACGAAAGTATTTCTTTCTCTGAGTTTAAAGACGTCATCACATAAACCCAGCCCATCGAACAGGCCTTCTATCTAGGTGGTGTTAGTTTAACCCATTTTGAACTGACATTGTGACACATTTGGCAGCGACGTGGGCGCATTAAAAAAACAATTATGACTTAGAAAGAGATAAAGTGAAAAATACGAGACAGGGTTATAAAAAAAAAAAAAACATTCAAGGGAAATAACTCTGATTTTAATTATATAAGTTATTTCCCTTGATTTATTTAATTATTTAGCGATGTGGTTAACTGCGTTTAGTATTGGTCTGCAATGTCTTAAAACCACACATTCTGATTTTCGAACCTTTCATTCACTTTATTCAGTTAGCGCATTTTGCCCCGCCGTGTTTACCACTCAACCTCCATCTCACAATTGTGGTCCATGGTGATATTCTAGGCAGAATAATGAAATGACTTGACGGTTCCGATTTCGCCGGGGATGTTACCCCGTTTCCCCTCTCAGAGTTGAATTTGCTTTTTAAAGTTACCTTCTTCTAGCCTTTGCCTAAAGAGGCAGGACCTGTCTTAGAAAGTGGTTTGAATTCAGAGTCTCCTAGAGTAGTTGCTACCCAATGTATCCTGCTACATTTGTAACATAGCCGGAGGAGAAAAGATGGCTTTATACACTTTCCCAGGCCCCTTTACAATTATATAGGTACCTCCAATAATTCACTAAAAATCAGTATAGCATAATGATAAAAGGCCTCAAACTTAATAAAGACAAAGTTTTATCGTTAAAATGTTTAAGAGGAAAGAACAAATTATGTTTTAATTAGATAAAAAATCTCGTTTCTTTTTTGGTCAACTTTGTACTACTTGTGGTAATGGTCATTTTAGTGTGGCAGTTTTCGGGGGAAATCGATTAATTTGGAAATTCTTGCAAAAATCAAATAATTGTCTGATTTTAGTCAAACTTTCAGGACTTATTAAAAAATGAATGAATCTATTTTTGAAATTTTTATTTTTAGAAAATCCCAGGCCCCTTTACAATTATAGCTCTCTACATTTTCCTTCTCTTTACTTTGTGTGAATTACCATTATTCATGGGAAGTGGAGTGGACTGATTTCCTGTTTCTATTATTTTAAATTCAGAGTATTTACTATACTACTACTTAGAATGTACAGTCTATTCTTCTATTTAACACATAGGCAAAGCAAAGGTTAATTCATAATTTTCCCAAGATCCCTTCAAAGCTTAGACGATTAATAGTAAAGAAATAAATCTAATATTTACAATTTAAAAAAAAGGGGAGTTGAAAATTCTGGGTCACCTAACGAGGAAAGAGAGTCTGGAGAATCTAACACTCAAAGGCTATAATGAAAGCAAAAGAAGCAGAAGGAAAAAAAACGAGTAACCTACATAATGGGTTTCTGTAAACTAATAGCAGAACAAGGACATGGAAGAATCCTGGGCCGCCTTGAATAAAAATCCTGCAGTGGAGCTCATATTTAATAAGATATTAATTCGCCGGTCGACGATAATAAATAAATAAATATCAGTCAGTCAGTTAAGTGCCGCACGTGATACACGCTTGGGCGATCATGTATCTTTCGATACATGACTGACGAGGCAGATTTTTCCCGCAGTAGGTTGCCATTTCTTTCTGCGGTAGACTGGTTAATATATATATTTGTGTATTTAGGCATCAAATTCTTTTCTTTTTTTTAGGCATGTCTGATTGAATAAATTATAAACATTATGTCTGCTTACTATAACCCTTTCATATTCACGAATGTTTTACCGTATATTACAATTAAATAAGGTAAGAAATGCACTGTAACAGAGAGAATCACTTTTATTTCCCAAATACTTTCCATAACTTTTTTAAGATCATCATCAGGGTTGCAACTGGTAAGGCAAATACTATGTGTAACTAACCATTACTGATTTTGTTTTCTTTTGCTTTTAAATGCTATGGCTGACAGTTATACTTTAATGTTCCAGTTTATCGCTTTCCTGTCAACTTTGATTTTCAAAAATTTAAATGCAATGTCGGTCGTTATTAATAATTAACAATAAAACGGAGTATTTGAGAAGACAATGTCTTCTTGAATACTTCGTTTTATTGTTCGCTGTCCTTAATAAAGTTTTACATTTTCTCATTCTTTCACACTCCGTAACCGTTTGCATCTTAGTGACTTTATTGACTTACGTGGGGTGAAATGATTATGAAAAAAATCAACAAGAGCGACACACACACACACACACATGTGTTTAAAAATAGACATTTTAAAAGTACATATAAATATATAAAAAGAATATCAAACGAAAAAAGTAACAACAAAGAAATAACAGTTTCGTTGCTGTTATACACACACACACACATATATATATATATATATTACTCACCCGAAAGTGGTGGATCGATATATATATATATATATATATATATATATATCGATCCACCACTTTCGGGTGAGTAATTTTTTTCTTAACCTTGATCTTCTGAATTTCTGTTTTATATACTATATATATATATATATATATATATATATATATATATAAAAGTGAACATTGAAGTCAACACGTAGAGGGGACAGGCTGTTTCATGTTAGACGCATCGTGACGCATCGTGGCCTGACGCTTCTAAGTGTTGACTTCAATGTTCACTTTTATATTTACACACGCTCTATCTCTGATATTGAGCACTTTATCCCACTGGAAATCACTGAAAGTAAAAATAATCGGTTCATTGAGAAAAAAGACGAGATTAATGAATCAAAATATAAACTGGTAAAAAAATTTAATAATGCAAGTGTACATTATATATATATATATACTAATAGTAATACTCGTTTTGAAAATGCCTCAGATAGCTCAACTTGTAGATATGACAAACAAATCGAGGAAAAAATTGGAAATAAAAAAGAAAGAACTAAAAACATCAGAACAGGGCGAAACAAATCCTCCAGTGCCTTAAGTCTTTAGTCCAAAGAAAAAACACCAAGCGAGTAGTAAAGCTAAAACGTAGAGTGCTCAGTACGCTAAGTAGGGCGGGAATAACTAAAATAAATCCTAAAGAGCCGGGAAACCCTACCTACGTTTCACCTAAAGGGATCTTCAGGGTAAGCTGGATAAAAAGAAATGACGAAACAGTATTTAGGATTTATTTTATATATATATATATATATATATATATATATATATATATATATATATATATATATATATATATATATAAAAATTCACTCAACACAAAATTGTCATTTTGTAATTTTGAGCTTCAAATTTACCTACCTTGAATCATAATTTTTTAACAGCACGAGTTATTTCCCTTGAACTACAAATGTTTTAAAATATATAATGAAAGACAAAGGTTATCTTCTCTTGATTCAAACAAAACTAGCAATAAAAATAATTAACCACATACAATCCTGTTTCATCAGTGTGGATATACATCCGATAGTTTCAAACCGGGATTGAAAATCGACCGATATTCATGAGAATTAAAAACAGTCATGTGATCTGACGAGAGCCACACAAGACATTGTTATGTGGTAGTCATAAAGTGGCTTAAGCTTCAGGAAATGAAAGTAAGAGGTCGCATGTAAATCGGATTCATGACAAACCAAGTAGATTAATTCAAAAATTCATATTGTTTTTTGGGCACATATTCTTTTGAAAGTAAACACACGCAACTTAGTATTAAGAAATTGAAATATATATATATACATACATTTGTATAGGAAGAATTTTCATCTGGTCATCATTTCTGATCTCACATTCAGGAAACGATATGGTATAATCATCATTCAAGCTAGAAACTCTTAGCAATTCTGCCAGAATAGACAGCCATGTGTGGAAATTAAAAGATAAAAAATAACTAAAATTCGATTGTAAACTAGGAAATATTTTCAAAAATTAAAAATTAAAAAAAAGAAGCGAAACCTTACAACAATCATAGTGATATCTGCAATCTTTACCAGGAAGAAGAGTTAACAATAATAACATTTCCAGACTAGAAAAAACTTCTGAATGAGAGATCAGAAATAGTAACAAGATGCATGTACACAAAAAAAGTTTCTTTTGAGTTTGTATGCACCAGGATGAAAGCGTATAACTCCCCACCCCACCTCCGATACAATTTCAATAGTCTTGATTTTCTTCCATTAAGCTTCCATTGTTGCGCGTTTTTTTAATTTTTAAAAATTATTTTTTTAAATAATAAAGCGTTAGAAAAATACCGAAAAGGTTGAAACCAAGGTAGCGTAATCGGCTGATCTCCTCTGCAAGTTAAATTTTTATTTTTATTTTCTTTAAACGTGTATTGAGAACTTTTCAAACTACTGTTTCCTTTTCTAATTCAATTCTGACCAATAACTTTATTATATCTATATATCTATATACATATAGATATATATATATATATATATATATCTATATCTATCTATCTATCTATATATATATATATATATATATATAATCTTAAATTATATATATATATATATATATATATATCTTAAATTATATATATATATATATATATATATATCTTAAATTATATATATATATATATATATATATATATATCTTAAATTATATATATATATATATATCTTAAATTATATATATATATATATATATCTTAAATTATATATATATATATATATCTTAAATTATATATATATATATATATATCTTAAATTATATATATATATATATATCTTAAATTATATATATATATATATCTTAAATTATATATATATATATATATCTTAAATTATATATATATATATATATCTTAAATTATATATATATATATATATCTTAAATTATATATATATATATATCTTAAATTATATATATATATATATAGCTTAAATTATATATATATATATCTTAAATTTATATATATATATCTTAAATTTATATATATATATCTTAAATTTATATATATATATCTTAAATTCATATATATATCTTAATTTCATATATATATCTTAAATTTATATATATATCTTAAATTTATATATATATATATATATATATATTATATATATATATATATCTTACATGTATATATATTTATTATATAAGATATAATATATATAATATATATGTTTCTTATATAAGATATATAATATATGATATATATATCAGATATTTAATATATATATAATATATATATAATATATATATAATATATATATTATATATATATTATATATATATATATATAATATATATATATATATATATATAATATATATATATATATAATATATATATATATTATATATATATATATTATATATATATATATTATATATATATATATTATATATATTTCTCAAGAGGTTTCCATTATAGCCAAAATGCTTTACATTTGAAACTTGAATATATTTATATATATATATATATATATATATATTAAAAAAAAAAACAAAAAACAAAAAAAACAACGCATATTCCAATAGAAGTTAATGACACTTGTTTACAACCTCTTTCTCTTTTTTTCTCTCTTTTTCTTTTTCTCTTTTTTCAATATAGATTTCTCTCTATCCCCCTTCCTAATCAAGATATAACTTCCGTTAACAGATTTAAAGTGTCAATGTCTAGATTTCAGCGAATATTTAAATTTGAAACAATAGAAATGTTACATCTAACTCAACGCTGTCTCTCTACCTCCCTACACTGCCCCCACTTCGTGAGTTTCCTTATTATTGCCCGTCATAAATGTGTAAATATATTTTCATTTTTTCATTTCAACATTTGGAAATAAATCTGATGATCCGCTGTCCTTTGGAAGGGCTGTGGTGAAATAATTTATTATATGGAACCTTAATGTAATCTGTTTTTATTTAAAATATATATATATATATATATATATATATATATATATATATATATATATATATATATATATATATATGTATTATTTTCAGATAGAGTATATGTGCAAAAGAGCAAAATTAATAAAAAGACTAAAGGAAAAACCATTATTAGCTGATGTGTTTCGTTTTCTGGGGGACATTTGCCTTGATAAAGTCGCTCAGAGGAGGAAACACGTCGGCTAAGAATCGATTTTCCTTTTATCTCAGACCTTCCTGCCTATAGGTTGGGTGGAAGGTATATCTAAAAAACAAAAAACAAAAAAAACAAAAAAAAAAAAAAACACGTCGTTAACAAGGCACTTCCAAACAAAATACAATTCTAAACAATATAATTTTGTTAAAAATTAAAGTAACGAGTTATTTCCCTTGAACTACAAATGTTTTCAAATGTATGTCGTGTAGATAAAGGTTGTCTTCTCTTGTCACAAAGAAAACTAGCAAAAATAATAGATATAATTGTAAGGCCTACGTCAATGGTTTGTGGTCGGTAAATACTGTGAATTCACGACCTTCTAGTATATGACGATAATGCCTAATTGCCAGGTACTCTGCTAATAGTTCGCGTGAGAAAATACTATACTTTATCTGCGCAGAGTTAAATTTAAGAGAAAAGAATGACAGTGGTTTCTCAATTCCGTAAACAACCTGATGTAGGACTACGTCGATTGTTTTAGAGGATGCATCAATGGTGAGAGTCATTTTAGCGTCATCCGAGGATGCTATACAAGACAATTTAACACAATTTTGTAGCGCTTGCTTAGCGGCATTGAAAGAGTCCATCTCTTCTGCAGATAAAGTTATTTTCGGGTTCTTTTCTTTATGCTTAGACAAAATGTTGGTTAGAGGTAGTAGTATAGTAGCACAATTATTAATAAATTGACGGTAATAGTTAATCATTCCCAGGAATCTTCTAAGTTGACGTAGAGTTGAAGGTGGTGGAAAATCAGTAATAGCTTTTACTTTCTGGTCCAAGGGAGATAATACATGTTTGTCTACTACGTGACCAAGAAAAGTCAAGCTGGGGACAGCAAATATGCATTTTTCAAAATTTAATTTTAAACCGTAATGCTGTAAGCGTTGAAAAACTGAAGATGGTCGTAATATTCTTCGTGTGTTTTGCTGGCTATTAATATATCGTCAATATAGGCGTAAGTGTAGGATAGTCCGCGAAGGACTTCGTCAATGAGTCTCTGAAATGATTGAGCTGCGTTGCGCAAACCGAATGGCATTCTGGTAAATTCTTATAAGCCAAAGGGAGTTGTTATTGCCGTTTTGGGGATATCGGACTGCTCAATCGTAATTTGGTAAAATGCTTTCCGCAGATCCAGCTTGGGGAAGACCGTGGCGCCTTCTAACGATAAAGCAAAGTCTTTAATGTGGGGGATTGGGTATTTATCAGGGACGGTTTGGGCAATTAGTAGCCTGTAATCTCCGCTCGGACGCCAATTGTGAGCATCGGCCTTTGGGACCATGTGGAGCGGGTAGCGTAAGGACTAGAGGATGGTCTGATTATGCCCAGTTTGAGCATATTGTCAAACTCGTCCTTAGCTACCCGTAGTTTGCTGGGGTGTAGACGACGCGGTTGGGCATGAACTGGGGATCCAGTAGTTTTTATTGCATGAGTGGCATTATGCCTGATAGGTTCTGCATACGTAAATGGTGATAACAGGGATTTATACTCCTGTAGTAATTTTTCGTAGCCATTTGCTTCGGGTACTACAGCTGTTAAACCTATTGTTGAGTGCCTTGATGTTAAACCGCGGCGCTGCAGATTCGTACGCGCGTCAGTAAGCCTACGCGAAGATAAGTCAACAGATAAGTCGTAATGTGCCAAAAAATCTGCGCCTAGGATTGGCATTTCAACATCGGCGATTGTAAAGGTCCAAACGAATTCCCTTCGTAATCCAATATTGAGTGACATAACACGTTCGCCGTAGGTACTGATTGATGTGCCGTTTGCTGCCTATAATTTCAATGAAGCTTGCTTGGATATTGCTGATTTCTCGCAATTTTTGAATGGTACAACGCTGACTTGTGCACTGGTGTCGACTAAAAAAGCATGGTTGCTATTTCGGTCGCGAATATAGAACAGGCGATTTCTGTTGTCAGTCCTAATGGGTGCCAGGCAGGTCGTTACCCTGTAGGTCCGTTGGGAATGTGTTCCGGAAAGCACATGGCGGCTGGCACTTTTTAGCGCGCGCGCCAAACATCTCGTGGTACCAGCAATTACCATGTTGACGGTGACGGGGGCGATGCGACGCTGAGCGCGGTCTATGGTTATAATGCCGGGGCAATTGAATTGCTCCGAATTTTCCTCGGCTTGTTTTGAATTTCGTCAAGCCGTAGAGAGAGTTTCTGCAGTTCTGATGTTTGGTTGAAATCCGGAGTGAGGTCGTCTGACGGGCTTACGGAGGAGATTTGCCTAGTTGGTGTGATATCAGATACTTTGTCGGCAATCATAGCTAACTTCTGTATGTCAACTTCATCTGTGAGCGCGCCTAGTATTCGTACACTTTCAGACTGTAGCTTATCCAACCACATCTGTTTTAGGACGGTGTCAGACATGGCATTGCTGCCGAGTAAAGATTACATTCGGCGCAAGAGTTGAGATGGTTTGCTAGTTCCAAAGGTTAAATTAGTCAGAAGATCCTTTATTCTACGTTCTTCTGAACAACCTGTGCGGTGTAATTCATAAGGCTTATCAGTCGGAAGGCTTGTGAGAATGTCTGCCACTTCTGCAGCCACCTCAGCAGGTAGTTTTTCAACGACAAAGGCAAACTTGGATTGTTGCGATGTGATGTGTCGATCTTGGAATATCGCATCGAGTTGTAAAAACCACGTTCGTGCGTTGGATTTGTATGCAGACATTTCCAGTCTTATTGCAGCCTCAGTGTGGGGAATTGGTTCAGCCATGTCGATTGAATATAATTTTGGAAGGAAAACAAAAAATTTTCGCGCCTTTTTGTGTTGTGTTAGATCCGTTCTCGTTATGCGAAGAAAATATTTTTAGAGTGCTGTGTGTCTTGAACGTCGTGTTTTCCAATTTAGTTGATGCAAAGGTCAGCGATCATTAATAAATTTCTGTTGATGTTCTTAACGTCAGAATTACTAGGTTGTAGTTGCCAATTTTGTGTTGGGCCGCAAACGTCGGGGTTACCAATTTTGTTGCAGACTGGTGAATGTAATTTTAGTTATCAGAAGGATTTATGATGTCGGTGTTCTTAAACAGTCGTCCACAACAAATTAAGAGATAAAAGGAATATTGAAAACAAATCATGCAAGAAAATTCAGAGTGAAGACAAACATAATTAAAAGTGTAACAATAACATTGATTTATATACAATTGGGTTGAATATTTTTGTATAAATGAAGATGGTTGAAGTAGATTATGTAGAGTATTTTTGTGAAGTTTCAGCGTGTGTGAAGCTGTTATTAAGATTTGTTCGTAAAATTAAACTAAGTATTTGGTTATGTACAAAAATGTCCTTTGTGCGAGTTCAATCAATAGTGTGCCTGCGTAAGTTTGTTTAAGTTATTGTCCAAAACTGGTAGGAGTTGTGTACCTTTAGTTGTTTGGATGTTTGATTGATTGTTTACGAATACTTATTTAGTAGTGAGTAAATATCACTTTTTAAGTATTGTAAGTAATTGCTAGAAGTTGTTCCTGAGAGAGCGTGGTTATTGTTTGCTGAGTAAGAGAAGTTTGCGCGGTAAAAGTGTAGTTGGTCAAGATTTTGACTTGCGTGGATTAGTTTGGCATCTCTCCAGGGGTGAAAGTCTGACTGTTTGAGTCGATTCAGATTCTTCTATTTATATAGTTTTTGTCAAGAAAATAGGCGCCAGAGCGCTGGGCGCGAAAAGACATTTTCGCGTGAACTTGTTACAGTTTTAAGGGTCTGGGCCAATGAGAAGTCTCGCTTGCTGAAACTAGAGTGTTGATTGGTTGACAGGTGATTTTTGGTGTAAAGTGGATTATACCAGAGGGGTGAAAGTTTAGTATGGATTATTCCATCGGAATTTTGTGCATATATATTTTTTCCTATTTCTGCTGGTTGGGGAGGAGGCATATCTACGAATGTAATTTTTATAAATTTCAATAAATTTGATACTCACAGCACAGACTAAAAGCGTGAGGGACAGGAAAACAACACATAACCTACCTGGCCAGCTTGAGTAAATGGATGATGGAGGAAGGTTTATGAGAAATAACAACAAAATAAAGAGATTTATTAAGAGTGTCGGAGTTAACTCTTCCTTAATTGTCCAAATATTTCACTGGGGCACGCTCTCCTTAAACTATAAATACTGGGCGATTTCTTTTCTCGTTCTACTTTGCATTTCAGCGGACGCATTTAAAAATGTGATCTCTCGCAGAGATCTGCGTTTTTGCCCACTTGTGGGAAAACGCCATGAAACATACATACACGTACGTACGAACTTTCACCAATATACAAACTCTTTACGTTCACACACAAACACAAATGTTCATGTCTTTGTCACTTGTAAATTTGTTGTTTAATACATATATTTGTTGACATATATCGGTCTTGTTTGTTTTCTTTACATCTTCGGTTGGGTTCAACTTGAGTCAGCCATGTTCTTGGACCTTCTTCTAGCAGAAATAAACAGCACGTGTTTCTAATTCAATGACACGAAAAATCACACGGTCCGCTACAAGAGCTACAAAGGACAGGAAATTGTGGAGAGCCAAGATCGCCAACACCCTGAATAGACACGGCACATAGAATAATAATAATAATAATAATAATAATAATAATAACGATGATGATGATGTAACCTGTGACGCGATGTATATCATTTACCAGCGAATGATAAAACAGCTTATAGTTGCACCTCCAAAGATCTGGACGACTCGATCTTAGCAGCACGGCTCTCCTCTGACCTACCCCAGGCGGATCAATGGGGGGGGGGAGTACTGGTTTATAATATTCAATACGTTCAAAACCAAGCTATAACGTTTGACCAAGACCAAGCAGAATGTTTGCCTATCATTAAACGACCAAACTTGAGAATAACAACTTCAAACAAAAGGTTAGGAAGGAAAATCCCATGAACACTGAAAAGAGCAATGACCGTTACTGGACTTGAGAAACCTATTTTCCTGAAAAACTATTTTAAGAGATAAATTTTATAAATTTTAACCGACAATAGAACTGGCTGCTCGGTCAATGAATGCCGAGTTAGCATAACAATTAAAGATAAGTAGAACAAATATGGCACTTCGCCCAGTGGTTGAAGTGTAGAAAAGAGTATTAATGTTAAATGTGTCCTTATAAGGAAACGGCTAATATTACTATTACCATTATATATGTAAGGATAATAGATGTTTAGACTTTGATGGCTAAAGAATTGAAGAAAAGCGTAACTCAAAAAGCATTGTTAATGAATGCTAATGAATGTTAGCATTGTTAATGAATGCTAATGAATGTTAGCATTGTTAATGAATGCTAATGAATGTTAGCATTGTTAATGAATGCTAATGAATGTTAGCATTGTTAATGAATGCTAATGAATGTTAGCATTGTTAATGAATGCTAATGAATGTTAGCATTGTTAAATGTTTCCTTATAATGAAAAGACTAATATTAACAATACCATTATTTTCAGTAATACATGTATTAATTCTTGATAACTATAATTTATTTCTTTTTCTATGTACTAAGGCCAGCTGAAAAGTTCATAGGTTAACCAAGATACTCTCATGTAATACGACCAAATGAGGTTTATTTTTTAACATAGTCACCCCCGCCTACGGTTCACGTACTTCTTCCATCGGTGTTGCAGTGTTTGGATCGCATTGGTGAAGAAACTTTCATCCTGATGATCAAAAAAGTCATCAACAACAGATATAACGCCATCATCACTGATACTGGTTCCCAGCCAAGTATTTTATTCGTGTTGGGGAATCGATGATAGTCAGATGGGGCCAAATCAGAAGAATAGAGATGGTGACCAAGCACTTAGATACAGTCACGCCTCGTAGCCATTGAAATCAAGAACTTGTGTGCTAGAGTATTGTTCAGATGAAACAGGATCCCTTTCATCAGTTTTCCTGGTCATTTGGTTTTGATAACCTTTCGTAAATGCCCAAGCAAGTTTGTGTAGTACTCTACATTGATAATGTGGCCCTTTTGGATGTATTCAATAATAACAATGCCTTTTGCACCCCAAAAACTGAAGCCATCAATTTCCCTGCCGATTAAACTACCTCAGCTTTCTTTGGAGCAGATGGGAAGGGGCGTTTCCACTGAATGGCTTGTCTCTTTGTCTCTGGCTCAAAGTAACGAACCCAACACAGATCTTGGGTTAGGAAACATCCAAGGAAACCAGCTGGATCTGACTCAAACAATGTCGGATTTTCCCATGATGCGATCAGTCTAGTGCACTTTTGATCAGGTGTCAAAAGACGTGGCATCCACAGAGCAGAAACCTTCGTCATGCCAAGTTCATTATGCAGAATATTTTCAACTCTCTCACGCGATATGCTAATAGCATTGGCTATTTGATTTATAATCAATCGTTTGTCATCCATTGCCATGTGGTGAATACGATCAATGTTTTCCTCGGTGGTGGCAAATGCAGGACGTCCAGATCGTGGGTCATCTTCAAGCCTCTCTCTTGTCCTCCTAAATTCAGCTGCCCAAATTTGCACTGTTGACACAGCTTCATCACCAGTGCAAAAGTAGGCAGACTTTGGGAGGGGAAGTGAGAGTCTTGAAGATGTGTTTTCCTCTAATGTACCAACCATGACAACATGAATGTCTTTGGGGGCTAAACCCTTTTTTTCTGCAGGTTCCTGATAACACGATGATGTTAAAATTTTGTCCATTTCCAAGATAAGTCGCTACTCGTTAAATTTGAAGTATTCTTTGAACAGTCAGATGCCAGTTTATCTGGAAAGAAGAGTTTAAACTAGTGCATGCAAATTTTCACAGTTTTTGCATCACTACTTCCGAGTCACTCTTTAAATGTTTCAGCCAACCCTCGTACAAAAACAGATTTGTTGCCAAAATATGATTTAATGAATTTTGGGTGAAAAGTTGCATAATTCTGCATTTAATCTTTTATTTTCATCTGAACTGCCAGAAATATTTTGTTAGCAGAAAAAAATGTGTACGCGGAAAGACTTCCTTCTATTATTTTATTTTATTTTTGTATTCTGTGATTTTCGGAGTCAGTGTAACATATATTGCCTTTCCGATTACCGAGCGTCACAATAAACCTCTCCAAAAAAAAGAAAGAAAAAAAAGAAAACAAACAAACAAACAAGCTAAAAAATGAATAAGTTTACGCATTCATGTCTTGAGTAGATACCAGACAAGAATTAGACGTTGACATAATTTTAAGTGCACAAATAAAATAGAATAAAATAAAGATAAAGGTTGTAAATTTTTTGGAAATTCCCAGAGGCTATCATTTTGCATTTTAACAACTTGAATTTAATTAAGATCCAATGGGAACATGACATATTAGATGAGTTCAACAAGAAAATGAAAACTTCGTAATAAAACTTTTTATAAAAGACCTTGTCATCAGACCCTTGCTTCAAACCTTTTTTATTTCTTTTATCCATTTTTTTGTTACCTACTAACACATAAAAACCTTTCAACTTAGGAGTCAACACCTGGAAAATACATATATATCAATTCTTCTTCTTCTTCTAATTATTATTATTATTATTATTATTATTGCGATTTATCTTTATTCAGTTATGTATTCATTTTATTTGCAATAATTTGTTACTCTTTATCAGATAGTTTTGGTTCTGTAGTAACTTGTGGTGTTGGGCGAAACTACACCTACCATAGCCTATTCTAAATTTAATTTTCTTATCTCCTATCTTAAATTTGTTTTAACTGATTCACACACCGAGTAATTTAAAGTGTTTAGTATTTACTAATTCCACATTCTAAATTTTTATGATGTATTCAGGGTTGGTGCATTTTTCTTTTTCTATGTGTCCCTTCAAGACGTTAGTGATCGTGGCTCTCCACAATTTCCAGTCCCTTGTAGCTCTTAATATCTTTTGTCTTTTTGCCATCTATGCCATTCATTCGCTCACAGCTTGCCAAGTACGTTATGCGCTAGTTTCCTCTGTTTCTCTTACTTCACATCTGTCCTGTGGATATCAAATTTCCCAAGCTCTCTTTCCTTATTATGTGCCCCAGAAATATTAACTGTCTCTACCCGTTGTTACGTGTAAGCGTCATTTTGTTGCCATTATTTCTAGAACTACATCTTTGCTCATATGTTCGGACCATTTTTCTGCAGAACTACATATCTATTGGATCAAATCTCTTCTTCACCGCCATTATAGGAGGGGGGGGGGCTGATATTACATAACATTTAATTAAACGTTTCTTTCTTTCTAACGATATTTTTCTGTTTCTTAATACTTTGCTCAGCTTTTGGAAGGCATCTTTCGCTATCCGAATGCGTCTTCGGATTTCCGTATCGCACTTACCGTTCTCTGTCAATACGCTTCCCAGATATTTAAACTTGTTTGATTTCGATATCTCCAATCTGTAATTTGCATGTTGGGCTGTTTCTAACAGCCATACATTCTATCTTCTTGCAATTGTTATTTTGTCCTTTCTACTCACTACCCCTCTTTACCTTCTGTAGGAGTTTTTGTCGGAGAAAAATGGGTCCCATGGTGCACAGCGAATGATCAGGTCGTAGTCAATACCTGGTTTAAAGAATATCCAAGACTTATATGAAGGATAAACGAAAAACCAAATTGACTATCAATGAGAGATTCAGGAATGCAGCCTTACGATGTGAAAAATACACAACTGCCGACTGTGGCAGCGACCACCTTCTAACTTAAAGTAAAACTACGGAAATTGAAAACGACCAAGTCAACACCAAATACGACAGACTTCTGATTGACCTGAATGTCAGGTAGAAATATATAGACATTTTTCAATTTTAAATGAATGCTGGTTTGTTATTTTAAGAAGAGGTTACGAATGAAAAGCCAATTCCATTCGTTATCCATTATACCCAGTGTTTAGGCTCCTTTCCTTATTATGTGCCCCAGAAATATTAACTGTCTCTACCCGTTGTTAAGGGTAAGCGTCATTTTGTTGCCATTAGTAGTTTATTCTATGTTTCCTTAGAATTCCGGTTCCTTATAAAACGAATGGATGACATAGATGGCGAAAAGATTTTTTTTGTTACATTTAACTATTTCAACAATAGATTTATGTAGTCAGAGCACCAAGCAAAAAAACGGAACAGAAAAGTTGCTATGGAAATATTTGTAGAAAAGACAGAGGGAAGCCACACACACACACGTAGATACAATACAAATAGTAGTTCCCAGTGATACTGGAGTATTCATTGTTAACGTGTATATATCAGCACTTACAATTTTATATAAAGTGTTTTATATTTCGATTACTATGTTAGATCTTTATATACAGGCATATCTATATTGCAAAATATATCGCAGGCCTACATTCACGTTCAAGGCTAGGGACCGATCGGAAGAGAAGTTTTCCTATCCTTGCAGATAAGATTGATCCTGCTGTGTAATTTAACAATTAAGGGATTGTTCATGATATCTTTCCTAGTACAAATAGTGTAGCCGAGAAAAAATACGAAGTTGTATGGTTCTTTATCTGTTATGATGTTTAAAGTTAAGTCAATGGTTATAGCTTCAGCACTAAAAATAGAGGATTTGTCAGGTAGTCGGTTTTTTCATTGTTGTGTCATCAGGAACGGTTGAACACCCGAGTTTATCAATGTTTTTTGAGACATCAGTACATATGTGCTTATAGTTTTGGTGCTCTTGTAAATCTGGAAGCTGTAGAGTAGCGGATTAAGTGATTTAATTTAGACAGGTATTTTATGACTACATAAATCATTTAGTTTTCGTTATTAAGAGTCTGTATCAACGCCAACTGGGCTTTTATTTCTTAGTAATTCGTTTTTATCATAGGAACTACATCGGCATGAAATTGAAATAGCAATTTTAATGTTATCCTTAACAACAGCGTTGTATTATTATCTATTTTGTGATGTCAACGAACATCCGTTGCCACTTTTGTGATGTCAACGAATACTCGTTGTCACTTTCGTATTGCTCGTTGTAGTAGAGACTTTGTAATCGCAGATAGAACTATAGTAACGCCGTTAAACAATACTGGTGTCAGGCGACTTCGAATAACACTCGCAATAATAGTACTTGCTCGATAATACTCGTTCGAACAGTATCCACCGAGATAGAGAAATAGTATAGTGAATAGAGTAGAGAATAGCGGTCCATATAGTAATAGAGGATAGAATAGAAATAGCGATCCGTTAGTAATAGAGAATAGGTTAGAATAGATTAGATTAGTTAGTCGTCAAGTTAATTCCTACTTATGCGTTTCCTCTATGGTCATGTGATCTACTTAATTCAATAATGGGATCGCCTGTGTTTGCTCAATGGCGATCTATGTTCAAATTCAAGTGTCGGCAGCGACACTTTATTCCTATATAACAATCTATAAGTAACGTTATATAATTTTTTAAGCATTTCACACCAAATAAGGCGGGAGTGCCACTGGTTCACAGGGGAGTTACATAGAGTGAAGGTGAGAGAAAAATTGTGCATGGGTGAAATGAGGAAAGGAGAACGGACGAATGGGTGTTCAACACATCAGAAGATGACGATTGACGTTGCATTTAAATGATTGAAGATTGTAGTTATCAGAGAAGCAAGTAAACGGAAGGGAGTTCCACAGGCCGGAAGTGCGAGAAAAAAAGCTGTTGGATTAGAAGTGGCCGTTACATTTAACTATTTCAACAATAAATTTATGTAGTCAGAGCACCAAGGAAAAAAACGGAACAGAAAAGTTGCCATGGAAATGTTTGTAGAAAAGACAGAGGGAAGCAACACACACACACACACACACACACACACACACACACACACACACACACACACACACACACACACACACACACGTGTACGCTTAAACTCAGCTTCATCCCTGCCGGGCGCTAACGGCTTAGGGGTAGAATATCCGACTGACGCCAATTCAGCCGGGTTTTCATCCTAGCTAGAGGCAACCCGGCATCAAGCCACACTGATGAGCTGTGATACAGCGAAACAGTCTGTCTGTGGGTGACTATATATATATATATATATTACAAAACGACATGACACATCAACCTGGCGCGTGAAGACTTGATACTTGAAAAATCGACATGACACCCGGCAAGGTGTGTAGGCACGAAATTTGAGAAAGCCAACATGACACCCATCGACGTATGAAGACACGACACGCGAAAAGCATCAAAGAAACAGACTCCATAGACATGAACACAGCCCATAAATAAACACAAAAATCAGACTCTTTGAGAATGGTTTACGAAAGCTGAAAGCGCTTAGAAGACACCGAACAATTTATGTTCAAATTATTCGCGTAAAACAGAAAAATGATCCGAGAGGTACAAATGCATATGTGTGTTTGTCTGTTTCTGTGCGTGTGGATGTGTGTATATATATATATATATATATATATATATATATATATATATATATATATATATATATATATGTGTGTGTGTGTGTGTGTGTGTGTGTAAAAATTCAGTTATAGCTAAAAGTATATGTTTAACAAGACAATAAGTGTAAAGACTTATGGAAAACTGTTCTTAGTCGACGCGTTTTGCCCTCTTCGTTATCAAGGCAAATGTAAGGATCTTATTTCGCATCAAGTATTTATGAACAGAAGTCAACGTTAATCCTGAAAAAAATTAAATGCAATGTCAAACGTTATATTGTATCTTCTTAATTCTTGTCCTTTTATTGTTCTTAATAGATAACGACTTAGCGGCATTATTTTTTTGTTTGGTATGAAATGATTTTTTTTAAAAAGTAAAAAATTCGTAAATTTAAAAAAGTTCAGGAACATACTTCATGTTAACTGAATTCAAAGTAAACTGTGGGTGATGCAAAGTGATGTAATTTATTGCCTAATAAACGCAATGGATATGTGTCGTTATTGCTGTTGTTTATATATTAATATAATTATTATTTATTTTAGTTTAGTTTAGTTTGAGAAATCAATTTATGCATTATATATTTTAAATATATATGTTAAATAAACGAAGGTTTTGATTTTAATCGTTTTCTTTGAATATTTAAAAAATAGTATAGTTATATATGGTGCCTTGGGAAAAGAAGTATATCTTTCAAGATGATCTTCACCTTCTCTAACTTTCTAACTTTCTGTCCTGGAGTTACAAGTTGCCTCACACGTTTCACGTATGATTTCATTTTCAAGTTTTTTTTCGCTGCTCTTTGGACTGTCATAGCTGAAATTCATTTCTCACTTACCAAATATCTTATGGATTGATTGGATCTTTTCTAATTGATTTCTTTAGCTTTAAGTTGAAATGGGGATCAGCTGAAAAGACAGCGGGTTTGACACAAAACAATTTTAACCGGTTCTCTTTCTAGCTAAATAAGTCAAAGAACTTTTCAGTGATTCTTACGACAAATGGTATCTAGATGGCTAAACGTCTTATCTGAAAACCTGGATAAAAGAAACTTAATTAGTTCAGTGGTTTTTAGGTATTGAAGATTTTGTGGGTTGGACAATTATTTTGCAAGACTTGGGTCAACACGTAGTATTTTTCAGGCACTTTCCAACACTTTATATCAAGAAGTAACCTCCCTTACAAAGCGACAACGGCGAGATTCGGGATTCGGACATAGGTCTCATGGAAAGATAAAGCGAACTTTATAACCACTATGCCACGCGAACTAGTATATATATATATATATATATATATATATATATATATATATGTCAGAAAGGAAACGTTATCAATCTGGCGCGGGACTATCCGAGCGTGCGGCAAATTTGGAAAGTGCTTGAAAACCATACCACGGGTTGACCCAAGCCTTGTAAGTGAAATTAGGTAGACGGGACACTTGAGGGCCGTCGATAGCTGTGTTATCACGGAGTCACAAATCATCGTGATCGAGGGTTTGAGTATGCTGGCATTGTTCAGATTATTGACTATGCTAGATAACACGCTCTTTTACAGAAACTGCAACTAAGGTCTACTCAAAATAGTTTCAGTATAAACCACAGGTTGGCTTTGTAGGTGTCGAACAAACACAAATGCGCCTGAGCGAGAGTCTGCATAAGGGATTTTCTAGCCGCCTTAGTAGACGGGTATCCTCGAATAAGAGTGGCCAGCTATTATATATATATATATATATATATATATATATATATATATATATATATATATATTGAGATTACAGGAATTAACTGACGTAGGTAAGCTGATATGTACACAATACCGTTAGTATAGAAAGAAAAAGTTTGGAAATTTATATGCGAGTTTCCTCCATTTACATAGAAAAGACATAATCAGATGTGACATTGGTAATGAGATCTGTTTGGAGCCACCCAAATGACTCAGTGTTTTCTGCTAGTGTTTGCCATAGGCAGCAGACGACCGTTTCTTTGGATAAAATCCGAAAAAAAATTTCCTATAGGAATGGAAGTTGACTATTTTTTATCATGAATAAACGGACGATGTTAAAAATGATGCCGTCTGCTAAATGAAAGTAATTTTTTTTTAATTATTAAATCACAGGAAATTAAGTAAGCCGAGGAGTGATTATGAAAATGGCGTCTCTATTCAGATGAGAAAATAAAATAAATAAAATGATTTGGCGGTCGGTTGCCATTTGTGTGAACAATGAATATAGACATTAGAGATTTGACTTTTTTGCAACACGTCGTTATCGATGAACTGTTGTTGAAAAATAATGAAAATGGTTTTAGTTCTTGAAAAAGGTCACCTCCAAACCGACAATTCGATTTTACCATATGCAAAATAAGGGTAAAGTATAAAGTGTTTCAGAATCTTTATTTTTCAATTTGCTAAGGATGTAATTGAATAGTATTTACTTATTTTTAACATTTAACAACTTATAGCTATAGCATAATATACAAGCTTAAAATAAGCAAAAACAAGTTCTAGAAGGTTCCATAAATTTCTAAAAGGCCCCAGGAAGTTGTAGAAGATTCGAGAAAGTTCCAGAAGACTTCAGAAAGTCATAGTACTACTAATATACGATTCTAGAAATTTCCTGTTCAGGGTGACATTTTTTAAAAAGAAAACTGAATTAAATCCTTCATTATTTTTAACAAATTTCATCGAATTATGTTACAGAAAATCAGTTATTTTACAAAAAGTCAATTCATATCGCGAATTTACATGTTATTTTCAACACACACAAACACAATCAGTGGCAAATACACACACCCACACATAGACACACACACATATATGTTTATATATTTACATAGTTTAAAATTTGCTATATTTATTAGAGAATAGCATTCAATATCGGGAGTGGAGCATGAAACCGACGGCTACCATGCAGTGATGATTTCTTTATCCACATTGTTTATGGGAAAAGGGAAAAAAAACTCCTATGTTATGCGATGGGTCCCACCAAAGGGCTTCTTCTCACTAATAATGGTTATATCGATATATCATATATATATATATATATATATATATATATATATATAATGATAGGATAAGGAATAAATGGGACACGTTTATAAATCTAACATGTTTCGCTGTTACTAAAACTTCATCAGGTAACGAATTAGGGAGGAGAAAAAATGAAGCTTAAAAGCTTTAACATGTTAGATTTATAAACGTTTTCTATTTCTTACTTATCCTGTCATTCTGTCGGATTCTAATCCATATTTGATGACAGCACCCACCCCCCACCCCTGCACACACACACACATATATATATATATATATATACATATATATATATATATATATATATTTGAACGTTATTTTTAGTGGATAACAGTATTTGAGTATTTGTTTCGTTTATTTTTATTTTATTTTTTTATACAGTTTAAAATAAAGCGGATCGTCTAATCAAATACGGGTATCCACAAAAAATAACGTTTAAAGTAATAACAATATGTCGGATTAAAAAAAATAAAATCATCAATATATATATATATATATATATATATATATATATATATATATATATATATATATATATATATATATATATATAAGATTAGGAAAATCCACGCGCAATGCACTACCGGGGTTTCGACCTTACAGTCTCGTCAGGGCTGTTACTTGTGGATGGTTACATTATTCATGCCCGCTTAAATTAAAAATGCGCCACAAATTAGATATATCAGAAGAGGAGGGGCAAGGAGAGAGTTGTCGGAACCCGGAAACAAAAAAAAAATAGAGAATAAAAATTTGTTCATGCGGGTTCGTACTGGCTCAGAGTATATTTATTAGTATGTCTACATTTCGACATTACTTGTTGGTTTAACAGGTTGATCATGTCTTGGGTACGTCGCTATGGCCATATTTTCTTCCTGGCAGAGACCACAAACATTATCAATACACCTGTAAGGTTTAACTCTCCTAAACACACTATTTTATCCTGGGGCTTACATTGTATTTCTTTATAAAGGTCGAAATCCGGGTAGTGCGTGGATTTTTCCTAATATTATAGTGATTTTACAAGAAGAGCTTAGATGTGGCACAAGGCCGAAAGTATGGGGCATCCAGTGAGGATCGAACTCACTACTCAGTCGTAATTGTTGTAGCGAGAAAAAATTGCTAACAATTACACCGCCTTGGGGTGCCATTTCCTACTATTATATTTTATTACTATCTCTACAAATTCAGTTTTTCTGAATTGTGTATTGAGCACTTTTAAAAAAATATCCAAGCATTGACCGGACTCTAGTCTTACCTACTATTTTTCCTTTTAGAAATATATATATATATATATATATATGTATATATATATAAAAAAGAATTTGAAAATGATACTGGAGTCTTTAAGAATATTTATTTAGAATAACTTTACCGGTTTAACGGGTCTATGATTTTCAGAAGATAAAGTGATATGGCGATACGTGTTGCGATGCCATGATATGTCAGGCATCTCTTATATTTATATATAGTCTGAGATGGGGAAAATGCAACAGAGGTCGGTTACAATTTTACGACAAGAAACGCTGAACATATAGATTTAAATTCAAATTCTTAAATTTCTGGTGTCTGATCTATATAGTTACATAACTTAACCAACAACATTCAGTTTTCTGTTGCTTTTAATTTTTTTTCCTTTATTTTATCACTAATATTAAAAGAATACCTAATATAGGTGTTTTTTCCATAATTTCTTTCATTTAGACATTAGCAGTCTGTTGTTGTAGTTTTCAACACTACTGTAAACAAAAGGGCTGGGAGGAAACTTCATCAATATTAGAAAGAGAACTAACAGTGAATTTCAGAAGTTTAACTTACCCGAAAGTTTCAACCGACTGTAACGTTGTAACGCAAAAGGGATGCCAGTTTGTCGTGGCGTTGTCCTGTTTCACGATTTGGGATAATTTCATAAATATATATACAAGGTTGCAATAAAGCCACTATACAGTTACTTACAATAACAATTAATTAAACAAAGTAATTAATCAACACTTCAGAAATTTATTATTAAAATGGTTCTTGTTAATTCTGGCTAATAAAAAAATATTATGGTAAACAATAGTAAATTAATTAACGATACTGTTAGAACTGCAAGCCACCTGTTTCAATGCTTTACTTTTTTATTATAAGTCACAGTCATATATACAGATATACAGTATATCTGTCTATATATCTCTGAGTTGAGGTATGAGTATCATGAATATAACAATGAAGATGAGTCCGAATAATGTAAATAATGTAAATAAGTCACTGGATAGTGATTTATTGCCAACCTATATATATATATATTCTTTTTTAAAAAAATTTTTACGAATGCTTACCCAAACAAAGCCCAAGAACCACTCAAAGTAGAAGGTTACTGTGTAGCGAAAAGGACAAGCGTTAGGAATATAGAGCTGAATTAGACTTTAGAAGGAACCGGAAACCCTATCCTAAACAGCAAATAAGCGATAAACCTCAACTCCTGTTGGAAAGACCGGGGAGGAGTGTGAACCGGACGATAGGTGAACTTATATATTTCTATTAGTGGAGGAGAGAAAAAATAAAATGAAATAAATAGTGAATAAAATTTCATAGTTCAGGTGCAGACTTTAAGATCTGAAGGAGAATTTAGAAGGAACCAGAAACCCATTCCTAAACAAGACAAGGGATATGTGAAAGTTTGTAGTGAAGATATTATCGTGGCCGTATATATATATATATATATTTTTTAAAGGAGATAGTGTTGTATTCAACGCGGTACTAAGTTTGTTTGGGACTAAGAAATCCCTTCCGGAGGGAAAACGAGATAAATCTTGTCACTACCGTATCCTATGATTAAAGAGAGCAAGAAGAGAATGGTTTTATATCATTTCTTTAACTTCGCTATTACCATGAGGCAAACTTGCTACTTTTTCGACAAAATCTTTTATTCGGGTTTCTGGGACGGGGAAGACAATTGTTACTAAGCTGTCATAACTTCATAAGGAAGCCATTTTAAAAACTACTGAATTATCCGCGTGGCTTCTAAACAATGTGATACGGTTGACTGATTACGAGAGCAATAAATAACTGGAATAAAAACTAAGATGCACTAACAGTACTAAATTAAAAACGCACCTGTAATTTGTGCAACTACGTTTTACACACGCACACAGACGTAGGCACGCACAGCCATATGCATGACTGATTGGATGGTATCAAAGATGACAACATTTTGTTACAACCGTCTACGAGGGGTAAAGTTATGATAGATAAATTTGGCCAAGTTCTTACGCATGGATTCGTCTACGCCAACCATCGGCAACGTTAGGAACGTGACTTTTTGTCTCGCTGATTCTGTTTTAAAATGTAGTAGCGATTAAACCACAGACACGCACACAGATGCAATATATATATATATATATATATATATATATATATATATATATGTACTGGATTCTCCCGTCGTTGTGAATTTATATTTAGTTTTACTGATATTCTTATATTTTCCCGTTTGGTGTGGGTAATTGTTATGGTCCAAGTTCCTTGTACCACGGTGATGGTCCAAGGTAGAACCAATAAAGAATAACTCCAACACAGCTATGGTATAACACAGATAAATTACAAACAGAAATATATACAAAGAAGTAGAAGTATTAGTAATGACTATCAGATTTGGTTAGAGTGAACTATGTTGTCTCGACAAGTATCACTATTCCAATGTCTTAGATTAATCGTCTGGCGCGACTCAGTCTCTGACTCTGTCTGCCCTTCCTCTTGAGGACCGGTATTTATGATGTCCGGAATAGTCCATTATTATTATGGGTAAGTTCCCATAACAGTAATAGAGTGTAAAAATTGTCTGTAGTATCTATTGTCCCAAGTGTTCTCGGCCACTTTAGCCATTTTCAAGGAGTTTGTTTTCAAGTGTTGTTAATTATATACTTAAATACTCCCGTTAAACAACCTTACCAAGCTACCACTCCTTGGATCTTCAGGTTGGTTTAGTTATCCTAAAGAACAGAGGGTTGAAACCGCATTGGTAAGATTGTTACATCTTTTTTTTTCTAGGTTACATTTGTTATTCGTGTACATTTTCGGCTAGCCTGTCTCCAACGTTTAACGTGTGTAATAGAGATTTAACGAAGAAGTGTTCCGTTTAACAATGGTAGCAGATTCCTATCGTGTGCAGGCAGATATGATTTTTACATACAGCCGCGGGAATGGTAATGGACTCGAGGTCGCACAGCTGTGTCAGATTGTGTTTCCAGACCTAAAGCAGCCGATTCACCCAACTTCTGCTGCTGTTTATCGTCGCGTGACTGATATCATATTTCTTCAACACTACCCCAGTCCCAACACTCCAGTCGACGAGTTAACGCTTTGTTTGATTTTCGCAATTGGGTTAAATTTAATTTACCCTTTTTCAATTGATACATTGTGCAAAAAAACTTATGCTGTACGGAATAAATTATTAAAAATGGACATTTAAAAAAAATAAGTTGAAATAAAAAAAGTGTTCTTTGAATAACAGGGCATATAAGTAATCATAGATATTTAAATTATTATCTATAAAATTAAAGCAAGAAAAACATTGCCTATTAAATGTCTCCAGCTCAAATAGTGCTCAGATATGGATCTACGTAGTCCGACTATCCACGTTAATTTTATTTCAATCTTTTTTTTTACTTACTTTCTTTGTTTTTTGTTTTTTTTCTTTCTTTCCTCTTTCTTTCTTATTTATTATGAACAATATCAACGAAATGTATTTCGGTCAATATTTCGAAGCACAGAGTTAAATCAATTAATTCTGGCTCCAGCTGAAGTTGCTTTGAAATAGATATTTTTGTTGCTTAGAAATAGATATAGTTGAATGTTAACTCACTTGTGCTAAGCTCGACAAGCCCAACCGCCGTAGTCACCAGTGATATATATATATATATATATATATATATATATATATATATATATATATATGGGGGGGGGGTTGTGTGTTTAAAATAGGATGTAGAATCCCGACAAAGTTTGTAAGAAATTTGACAAATGGAAAACGTTCCATTGAAACTAGATTTGATTAAGCGTTTCGCCATTCTAGGCTTCATCAGATCCCAAAACGATAGAGACAATGTCTGTGTCTGTATTTGTGTGTATTCTTAAATAATTTCCTTAAGCAGATTTCGCGTGATTAAAAAGAAAAAAATTAGTGACTTTTAAAAAAACCTTTAATATTTATTCTGTATCTTTTCTCATATATATATATATATATATATATATATATATATATATATATATATATATATATATTATGCATTTATGTGCTAATTTTGATATCGTTACTACTATTGAATATATGATAAAATTATTATTATTATTATTGTAAATATAATAAAAAACCATCAGGAAGTGACTTAGTAAATTAGTTTGAAAATGATCCGCAACCATCAGTTTTTTGGCAATCGATTGAAATCCATTTGGTGGCCCTACCTTTTCGCATATATATATATATATATATATATATATATATATGAAGAAATATAGTATAGTTTTAAGGTGTGCTATATTTATGGGATAAAGTGCTCAATATCAGAGATAGACCGTGTGTAAATATAAAAATGAACATTAAAGTCAACACTTAGAGGCGACAAGCTGTTTCATGCTAGATGCAATCGTCAGGCCTGACAATTGCGTCTAGCATGAAACTGCCTGTCGCCTCTAAGTGTTGACTTCAATGCTCACTTTTTATATATATATATATATATATATATATATATATATATATGAGTTTCGTTAAAACGACTGACAATGTACTGCGGTTACTTTCTTTGGTAGCTGCCGAGTCATGAAATTTAATTACCAATCCCTGTTTTGTAGAAGTTTCGTTAATAACCGCTGTACGTTGTCAAACTTTGAAAAAAGTTACACAGCCAGAAAATGATTAACAATCTTTTCCCTACTAAAAATCGAAATTAAAAATTGGGGAATATATATATACATCGGAGTTTACTAAATTTAACTGTTAACTTCCCGTGATAGCTTTTTTCCCTTATGAATAGCGTAACGTAAATTCGTAGTTTTTAGTTTTCAGCATAATTAGACCAGGAGATGTAAATAATACTAAATACTCAAATTTTCGCATACTCAGATTAACTTATTGAGTACTATGGTACTTCTTGCAAATTATTTCACGTTTTTAACGTATCTACATAAAGTAGTTCGCACAGTTTATCTTACGAAAAATACCCGGGCGAGATATAAAAGCAATGCGTGCATTTACTATCGGCTGACAGCTCAACCAAGCTTAACTGCTAGAATTACATCATATACACATATAATGTAACGTAAATCGTGAATTTTCGCATTAAGAATTCACATGGGACGGGTAAATTGTCGGCATTTTATATTTTCAATTTCCCGCATGTGGGTTGTTTTTGATTTTGTCGACTGCACAGTAGAGTAGGGTCAGTTGGGCACCGTCTGTGAGAACAAAGAGCACTATGACGCAATTTACTCCGCCAGAAGTTTGGAAACGGCATGCTTGGCATTCGCGCCGGAAGCTTCAATGCGAACATGTCAGAGTGATTGGGTATCAATCTGAGGAAAGTGTAGAGGATTCGGCTAGAGTTGGATGAGTCTGATGGTGATTACTAAGGTACGGCAGCTCGGAAAACTCACTCTGATCGTTCTGATAAGAAAAGAACTCCCGAATTTCTTGGTGAGGTCTTCAGACTCAACACGGAGGCCTGCATCAAGTGGCTTGAGTGAGTAGTGCGGTCATAGTTCAAAAGGGTGGCTGCTGGAAGACCCTATGTCTGGTAACAGGACTCTGCACCATGCCATACAAGCAGGAGAACCCACTCATTGCTGTCAGACTTTTTTTTGCAAACATGTCACCCCTTACATCTGGCCAACTAAACCTCCAGACTGCAACGCGCTTGATTATTATGTGTAGGGCGCAGTTGAGCTTGAGACCAACAAAACTCCTTATAACACCAAAGATGAACTGATGGTAAGGATTATCGAAGCATTTACCAACGTAAACAAGGTTATCGTGATTTGCAGGAGATTCTGAAGTCTTCTGGAAGTCAATTCCCATTTTATTAAATAAATTTACTTAGTATTTCAAGATATTTTTGTGTAATTTTGATAAATATATCTGTTAAAATGAGATGTCAGTGTTGTTTTCATTTTTGCATAATTTTAGACGACATGTTATCCATAGAACACTGAACCTTTCACGCTATACTAACACAATTCATTTTTTTTTTGTGTTGTGAAAAAATCATATTTCGTATGAACTTTGTTTGCAAGGAACTTTATAACTTGTTTCTTTCAACTTAAACGAGAATGAAATTTGTTTTTATACACAATAATAAAATTATTTAAATTTATAGAGCTGTGTTTGAAGATAATTTCTTTTATTCGCTTTTCACACACATTTACCTCTACATATTTATTTGGGGAGATTGCTCAATATTTATTTGGGGATATAGCATTTGTTGTTCCAGTGCGGACAGAGGAATCAATACTGCATAATGAACGGTAGTTTCACATCTTTCAGTGATCCTTAGTGTAAAACTGATTTCTCTACCCACACACACACACTGTTTTTTTCTGTTTCTCTTTAGTTAATATCTGAAATTTAATCCGAAATTTTCACTTTATAATATTTGATGAATGTTTGAAATGGAGAAGCCTTGTATTAAGTGCAATTTCAGTGCATTTAATACAAGGCTTAATCACGCAGAAAAATAAATTTTGCATCAAATAAATGTTTTTAATCGTTAGAGTACGAATTTATTGATTTACCCACGTGCGTAAATCGACATTACAACCAAAAACGTTTGCGGTCTCTTTCTTCTTTTTAATATACTCACATTTCTCTCATTGGAACTACTATAACCTCTTCCCTTTATATATATATATATATATATATATATATATATATATATAGATATTAAAATTTGTTTATTTAGGCAGCAATCCTTCTTTCATGCACATTTCAATAATATCAACTATGAACATGGACACAATATCTTGACCGTGTTTTGAAAATGAAAACTTTATATAAATGCATACATACAAAAAGCTATTTCTTGTTAACAGTTAATATATTTCAACCTTGAAAATGGCTAAATGTATAGCCGAATGCGCTAGGAAGAAGAACAATTGGACAGTTTTTATATAATTTATCATCCGAAAAGACAAAAGAAAATTATTAGATCACATGAGAAATTGTATAAAAACTTAATCAAAGCGCCTTGTCTGTCGTATTCAATGAAATGTGCATATATATATATATATATATATACACACACATTATATATATATATATATATATATATATATATGCGTGTGTGTGTATGTGTTTGCGTGTGTGTGTGTGTGTGTGTGTGTGAGGGAAGGGAGAAAGTGAATATGAGATGATATGTGTAAACTTCCAGACTTACCCTAAAAATTATCATTACTTCTGTAAATAATATGAGAAATATTTATATTAATTCACGATCCCTTAAAAATAGTTTCCTTGTAAAATTTCCAAGCGAAACCAAGGTCTTTTCCTCGCCTGAGGGCATCGAGGAATATACTTTCTGGAATGCCAACAGCAACAAAATAATCCATGCATCCGATGCTGAATGTTTATAAATGAAATGGTTTCATACGACTTCGGGCCCAGCGTGACAAAATTATACGGCTCTCGCCTCAAACGTAAGGCCGACGTTTCGACTGTGCGCAAAATAGGCTACATAAGTGACTTTTGAAACGTAGGACGACTGACGATCAGTGTACCCCCACAGCAGAGAAAATAGCATATGAAACCAGATGTAACGTTACTTACCTTTGTTGTAACAGCCCTTTGATGTAAACACAAAAGAAAATGTCTTCAGGAACAATATGTTCAAGCAGAATACGTCTCCCATTTCCAGTCTGCCTTAATTATACAGTTTCCCCCCTCCAATGCACTTCAATCGTACATCTGCCATGTACAGTGTGTTTTAATCATAAACTCAGTATAATTTAGGCCCAATGTGCCTAAATTATATTGTTCCTCTATCCAGTGTTTCTCGGTCGTACGGCACACGTACCCATATGCCTGAATTCTATGGCTCCCGGGTACAATGTGTCAAAATTATACAGTACCCGTGTCCAGTGTGCCTCAATTGTATGACTCCCATGTCGACTGTGCCTAAACTATACGGCTCATGTGACCAATGTACTTCAATCCTACGGCTCCCGCATGTCCACTATGCCTAAATAATACGGGTACTGAATCCAGTGTTCTTCAAACGTACGACTCCCATGTTCACTAAGCATAAATTATACGGCTCCTGACTCCAGTATCCAACAAATCAAGGGCCCCCGTGTCCCTCAATCGTACGGCTTCCGTGTCCACTGTACATAAATTATACGGCTCCTGACTCCAGTGTCCAACAAATCAAGGGCCCCCGTGTCCCTCAATCGTACGGCTCCCGTGTCCACTGTACATAAATTATAGGCTCCTGACTCCAGTGTCCAACAAATCAAGGGCCCCCGTGTCCCTCAATCGTACGGCTCCCGTGTCCACTGTACATAAATTATACGGCTCCCGACTCCAGTGTCCAACAAATCAAGGGCCCCCGTGTCCCTCAATCGTACGGCTCCCGTATCAACAGTGCCTAAATTATACTGCTCTAGGATCATTTGTTCCTCACTTGTACGAGTTCCGTGTCCACTACGCCTAAATTATACGGCTCCTGTATCAAATGTCTCTTAATCTTACGGCCCCCGTGTTCACTAAGCATAAATTATACGGCTCCTGAAGCCAACGTCTCTTAATCGTACGCCCCCCGTGTCTACTGTACTTAAATATACGGCATCTGAATCTAATGTCCCCCAATCGTATGGACTTCTTGACCTCTGTGCCTCAATTATATGGCTCCTGTGTCTAGTGTACCGAAGTCTTATGGATTCTCTGCCGAATGCACATACATCCTACTGTCCTAATTAGATACTCTTGGTTCTGTAATATTCGTAGCCACTTATTATATTTTGCAAAAAAATTACCCCTCCCCATCGTATTCCAAACTCCGTTTATTTATTTTAAGAGACTGATTAATGTCTTTATACGGATTTTTAATGTTCAAGTCATTAATATTTTGCCCGATTCCAACCTCTACCTTGCTTTTTAGCGTAAAAAATTCCAACTCCGACGCCTATTCAAACCCCAAGACAGGGTAGTAAGATCCCGATATTGTGTTGGTCAAAGTCACGCACGAAAGCTTCTTCAGATCCAGACTGATTTTTTGAGAATTAAAATCTTTTATTATTATAATTATAAATCTTTTTGTTTTCGTAGATTTCCATGCATGCAAAATAACTTTTCATAACTCTTTTTTTTTCTTTTAATCTACGCCAACTCTCGCATTTCGAGCGAATAGGCTACATAGGTGGCTTTTGAACCGTAGGACGTCTGACGGTCGGCGTACCTCCACGGTAGAGAAAATAGCATATGAAACCAGATGTAAAGTTAGTTACGTTTGTTGTAACAGCCCTTTGATATAAACATAAAAGAAAATGTTTTCAGGAACAATGTACAAGCAGAATTTCCCCATTCATAATGATTTTTGGCAGTGTTTGCTTGCTTAGAAAGCCAGAAACTTTAGCTTCGAGGCTTTTATTTCTGTTTGTGCTGTAATTCGGCTAAGTTGGATGATGTATAATAATTACGTTGATGCAATCGAAAAGCAAAATCATTTTATAGTTATTTAAATGATTATCAGAAATATTTAAGATATTTTATATTTAACCGTATTGAAGTCATATTTAATACATAGTTCATACTTTAATAGCGATTAAGAAAAAATATCTAAGAGATTATCAAAGTATTTAAAATATTATCAAAATACTTTAGAGACCATTCAAGAGATATTTAAGATTAAAAGATTTTAAAAATTATTTAAAAGATATTTTAAGCTTTAGTAAAAGATATTTAAGTAATTATCAAAATATTTAAGAGATTATCAAAAATAGTTTAGACTATTCAAGAGATATTTCATATTAAGAGATATTTAAGTTTTCAAAATATCTTAAGATTATCAAAATTTTCAAGAGTTTATTTGATATTTAATTTTTTTGCAAAGTTATTGAAGATATATTTAAGATTATTAAATTATTTAATAGATGCATTATATTATTCAAGAGATTATCCAAAATAGTGATTCTTTGTACTTGTTAATGTTATCACAACATTTCAGCCGATCCATTCTTAAGCCTTCTCAAGTTTAATAACCCTAAGAAGAGAGTCGCCTTCAGACTTACTACTCAGTCGTAACTGATCTAGTGATAAAAGTTTGTTAACCATCACACCACGTCAAAATGCCCTAGTTACAGACAATATAGTAATTTACTAAGCATAGTTTAAATGTAGCACAAGTCCGAAAGGAGAGATCGAACTCACTACTCAGTCATAACTGAGCTAGGGAAACTTACTAACCAATAGACCACGTCGAAGTGCTCCTATATTGATGTACTAAGCGAAGCTTAGATGTGGTACAAGGCCGAAAGTATGGAACACCCAGTAAGGATCGAAACCACTACTCTCTCATAATTAATCTAGCGAGACAAGCTTGTTAATCAACGCACAACGTTAAATAGTCCAAATTACAGACAATATATTTTGGGTATTTTTATTTTTAGATGATAAATATTTTTGGTCTCTTTTTTCTGTCATATCGAAATGTTGCAAAATTTCACATTAAAAAAGAAGGTAAACAATGAATGTCCAAATGTTAATCGATTAAGTGTAATGGTTAACAAACTTGTATCGCTAGATCAGTTACGATTGAGTAGTAAGTTTGATTTTCATTGGTTGCTTCTTGCTTTTTGTTTTAATAAATCACTATTGTCTATATAACTGATAATAGTCATTTTTTCCGGACAGTTGAATTTCTTTTGTTCTTAATGCTGTTATCGAAATATTTCAGCCGATCAGTTCTTCAGCCTTTTTTTACGGGTATAACGTCTCGAGGTTTTCGACAAAATCCAGAGACGAATATGCAATGTGATATCTGGCTTCTAGTTTACAGACGCTTTCTCACAGACGTGCCGTGGCTTCCCCCGTCTCTTCTACAAGTATTTTCACGGCATCTGTTCCGACGAGCGACTTTCGCTTGTTTCCAGACTGCATGAATTTAAGCGAGCTACAAGGCTGGCATCTCAGTTCCACCCTTTCACTGTCAAAACGGTTAAATGTAACCGTCTCTTCTACTCAAACAGCTTCTTCTCCCGCACTTCCCGTCTGTGGAACTCCCTTCCCCTTACTTGCTTCCCCGATAACTATAATCTTTAAATATTCAAGTAATGTCATTCGAAATCCGATACCTTGATCTTGTTTCCCGTCCTTCTCTGTATCCTTTCCTCGAACACGCCTCGTTACTCTTGTTCTCAATCCTCTGTAACCCCTTGTGTGCTAGTGGCACTCCCGACTTGATTGAGGTGAATTGCATTAAAAAAAATAAATAATAAACCATAAGGGTATAGTTGTGTTTTGCATGTTTTCTTCTTTAAGAAAGCCAGTAGAACGATCATCAGCTATATGGATCATTTCTTACCTGTGGGAGCGTTGTAACACGCAAAAGATACCAATTACGTTAGTATATCAGAGTGATTCCCAACCTCCGTACGGTGGCACACTAATGTGCAGCGTGATCCTCTTAAGTGCTGCAAAATATTCTCACAACATACATATATAAAATCTCTGTGCGTGTGTGTGTGTGTGTGGACATGGTAATGATACAGCGTTAGTATTTGAATAAATGAATAATTTGAAATTTTTTTCAAATAATTTTTTTTCACTATTTTCCTTCTAATATTGAACTTATTGTTATTCGAGGAAGAAGAATTGGCCGCCATTTTTAGTGATCGAAAGCTCAAAAGAAAACATCCGACGGTGCCTATTGATACGTTTTGGATTTTAATACAAAAGGAATTATTAGTTTGAATGCAATTTTCTACTTCTTATTTATGTGAATTAGGCCTCTCAATCCTAAATAACATAAAATAGAAGAAGCGAGCAAAACTACGCTAAACTGAAGAAGAAATGAGGGTCTACTTATCGCACATTCCACCAAACATTGAAGAAATCGCAAAAAAAACCCCACCCGGCACAGGTGTATTCTACGCAAATAGTTGAATAAAAACATTGAAATAAAGTAAGTTCATATTTGTCGGTGTATTTTTTAAATCTATTGTTTTACTCAACGCTCAACTCATCTGGTGTACCCACACCCGATTTCCCTCCTAGAACCGAGGCTCTATTGAACGAGTTGCACATAACCCCGTTGTTGACAATGGGCACCATCTCAAAATTATACTCCCATAAGGTTAGCGGTGGAGACGGTATACCCGCCATTGTCCTGAAGAAATGTGCTCCTGAACTGGCTCCTGCCCTCACCAAATTATAAAACTACTGCCTCAATGAATCTTGCTTTCCAGCCTGTTGGGAGTCCCCATCTATTGTACATGTCTTCAAGAACTGTGAAGACATTTCTGATTCATCTAACTACCGTCCTATCAGTCTCCTACAACCCTTCAGCAAAGTCTTTGAAGCTTTAATCAACGCCGAAGTAGTTAATCACCTTATATCCCATGATCTGCTCTCTGATAAGCAATATGGTTTCCGCTTTGCCGGTTCTACAGCTGATGTGCTCACGGCCATAACTGAAATTGTTTACCAAGTACTCCACAATACCGAAGAAGCTCGTCCGTGGCTCTATATATCTCTAAAGCATTTGATAGGGTCTGGCATGCCGGCCTCCTTCGTAAGCTTAAGGGATACGGAATTTCAGGTCGATTATTTGACTTAATACAATCATTCCTGTCAAACCATGTAATGAAGGTCGTCCTTAACGGATTCCCTCCAGTTCCTTTCCCACGAACGCAGGTGTTCTCCAAGGCTCTATCCTGGGCCCTACTCTGTTCTTTATCTTCATTAACGATCTCCCCGATGTCATCAATTCCCAAGTCGGCATCTATACTGACAACACTATTTACTCCTGCCTCAATAGCAGGTATCACTGACAAAACTAACCTGGCCGTTAGTCTCGAAAAGGTGAAATGCTTAAAAAAATATATACCCTTTAAAATTTTGCTAAGCGTTTCGTGATATTTTCATTTACCACTAGGTGTGCTTAAAAAGGTTGAAAAACACTTGTCTAACACAAGGCCAGAAGTATGAGACATAAATAATTTCTGTCTTTGTGAATCAGCTTTATTTTTCTTAAAAAATCAAGTACAATTAGATTTTATTCAATTATATATTCGTTATTTGCAACGACTTCGATAAATGTATCGAATTAGTAGCATTGAGTAAAATTCGACGTCAAAAATTATTTTCGACAAACTCTTAAATCTAGTTTTTTTAAAAATAAATTTTCCCCCATCAAAGCGTTTTGCAGCGCTCAAAAAAGTTCGTAATTATTTGGTGCAAAGTCAGGTGGATATGAAGAGCGGGCAGAACAGACCGACCTAGTTCCATTTTCTTCCTTTATGTCTTAGTCATGCTTGCATGCCACCTTGCGTTATCACAGATGAGAACGACATTTTTCCTACTGATGAACGCAGAGAGCATTTCGACGAAACGTTTAATTTTTTTCACTATTTTCCTTCTAATATTGAACTTGAGTTACCCGAAGAAGAAAAATAGGCCGCCAGTATTTGAATAAATGAATAAGTATCAAACTTTTCATCCCACATTAGCTAAAAAGGCTATATCAATTTTATTTTCTACTTAAGTGTATTAGGCTTCTCAACACTAAATAACATTAAAAATAAGAAGCGAACAAAACTACGCTCAACTGAAGAAAAAATGAGGGTCTACTTATAGCAAATTTGACCAAATATTGAAGAAATCGTGAAAAGATACCAGGCACAGGTTTTACACTAAATAAGATGCACAAATAGTTGAATAAAAAGATTATAATACAGTAAGTTCTTATTTACGTTTGTATTTTTTTAATCTATAGTTTTATTTTATAACATTTATATATACCCTTTAAAAAAATTGCTAAGTGTACCTTGATATTTTCATTTGTTCCTAGGCATTCCGTTGTTTAAAAAAATTGAGAAACCTGAAGTATGAGACATAAATAATTTCTGTCTTTGTGTATCAGCTTTATTTTTCTTAAAAATTCAAGTACAATTAGATTTTATTCAATTATATATTCGTTATTTGCAACGACTTCGATAAATGTATCGAAGTCGTAACATTGGGTAAAATTCGATGTGAAAAATGTTTTTGACAAACTCTTAAATCTAGTTTTTCCTTAGATAAATTTTCCCCTATCAAAGCGTTTTTCAGCGCTCAAAAAAGGTCATAATCAGTTGGTGCAAAGTCAGGTGAATATGAAGAGCGGGCAGAATAGACCGACCTAGTTCCATTATTTTCCTCTGTGTGTTAGTCATGCTTACATGCCGCTTTGCGTTGTCAGAGGCGAACAACATTTTTCCTACTGATGAACGCAGAGAGCATTTCGACCAAACGTTTATGGGCACGTGGCAGCTGATGGCCGTATAAATGTGCATTTAATTTTTGGATGCGTTTTAATACGAGGATCCCACCACACCGACAATATTATATTTCTTTCGTAGAGTTCAATTTTTGGGGTCGGTTGTCAAAGTTTATTCTTATCGATACACTGCTTATTGGCGCGAACTTTGTCGTATGTAAATCATTCACCTGTTTTGTTGTATTTTAGGAACGGATGATCAAGTCATAATTACATTTGGTTCCCCAAAACAGAAATTACTTATGACTCAATCTGATAGCAATGGTCATCTAGATTTCCCCTCCTTCCTTCTTATAACCATTAAACTCCAAAATGGAGAATGGGACATCATCTTCACCACGCTAGTGGTCTCTGCTGTGGTTTGTGTAGCAAGTAGGCCATTACCCAATTTTGATGTCCTTCTCCTAAACTTGTTGCCAACCAAGGCTAAAGAGGACACTCTGCTCTACTCTTAATCTCTGGCTGGGCAGTGAAGGGGGGATTCATACCTTTGCAAGGGTATTTGCACGAAAGTGCTCACACGGGATTTCTCTTAAAGTCTTCTGAAAATTCTATGCGTTAAAATTAACGTCTTTTAAACTGCTTTATATTAATTTCTAAATTTATGTAAACAGATGATGCCTTTTGTGATTTAATCATGAAAGTTTATAAATCTGAGCTTACTATGATAGAAATCTTGCTAAATATTTCTCTGTCCAAAGTATTTATTCATTTTGGTATATACTGGTAAAAAAAAAGCTTCAAATTTGGTGTAGTCTACTGTGGATCAAACACCTTATAATAATAATAATCAGAGTCGGTGTAAGGATCGCATGCCCCCAATCTATGACACAACCCCCACCGAATCTCTGATACTCTCCCCACTACTACATCTCAATTTTCATAAGGTAGTATTCATACAAAATATAAATTTTATTGTAACCTAATTATATACAATAAGGGGATCATATGCAATATAGGTGAACAATTCAACTAGAATATTGAAAATAAATCCAAGGTATCTAAATACAAATTAGAGACGTGTTATAATAGGTCATTACATTTTAAATAAATCAGCAATATTCTGTGACAATGTTGGACATCAACTTAAGATTGTTCGTGTTAAAAAGTTGAAGAATTTTAACTAATTCAACCTTATGGATAAAAAATAGTGAATTTTATGCAGTGTTTTTTCGAGATTTAGCATGAGCAAAATAAATTCTCGGATTTGGACAAAGAAAAATAAAACCGCAGAATGAGGTTAAAATACGCGAACATTTTTCATCCTTTTTATATTCAATTGTGCTTAGTTTAATTTGTAACGTATACAAAATTAGGGAGGAAAAAAGCAAATGTTGATAAGATAGCGAGGATCACAAAGCAATGCCTGGAGCTCCCAATCAGGTTTACCCAACCACTCTGGTTGTGGGGTTCGGAGTAGTATGCACTGGCTCTGATCTGAGACACTGAATTGTTACACATTACTACAAGGCTAGGGACTGATATAGATATATATGAAGGGTACTTCGAAATCAATAAAGTATGTATGTAAAAATACGTGTGTAAACCAAGAAGTCAGTAGTCTAATAAAGAACGAAGCATTTATTTTGCATGACTATTTTTAACATAATTTTATTTATTGTCAATGCATTTAATTTACTGGTGACAGACAGAGATCGAGCATTATACAGTGAATGTTCAGGTTACAGATTTATTGATCAATCCTCGTATTTATTAGAAGTAATAAAAAGACCACATTTCAGTGATAAGAAAAAGAGAGGAGAGAGAGGAACCGTAAAAAAAATGAATGTAAAGAAAATTTAATCTATTGGCACATTGACTATTCTCAGTGGGTCATAGTGCTTCAAGATTAATCAGGAAATCAGAAACGAGCCTACGCGCCGGCCTCAAGCTCGGATCAATAACTGCGGAGACGGAGACTATTTGCTGAATGGCGGTCAATTTGCTGTCCGCAGGGGGGGGGGGGTGAAGAAAAGCTGTAAAGAGAAAAGACAATAAAGCCCAAACTTAAAAAATATATAAATCGAAAGAGAGAAGAATTGAAAAGAGAGAGAAAGATAAATCGGAGGAAAGAAGAATGAAAGAGGAGAATCAAAGAGGGGGGGTATGAGGAAAAAGAGATAGAGGAAGAAGTTGGAAACCGAAGTAAAAAAAAAAAAAAAAAGAGCCAAATAAGGAAAGAGAAAACGAGAGAGTGAGAGATTAAAAAGGAGAAACCTGGAGAGAGAAAGGCAAGGAGAGAAAGAGCATAAAAAAAGAAAAACTTAGAAAGATTAAAAAGGGAAACATAGAACGAGAGAGAGAGAAAGGAGAAAAAATCCAAAGAGGAAAAAAATCAAGGAGAGAACGTGCTTTAAAGAGAAAACAGACCGAAAGAGAGAGAGAGAGATTAAAGGGAGGAATGAGGGAGAGAAAGAGGAAGTATAAAACCAGAAAGAGGGTGGAAAGAGAAGAGAATAAAAGAAAACCAGAAAAAATTTAAAAAAAGAGAAAACCAGTATTGAAGAGAATGAGAGCGAGAGAATAAATCGAGAAAGTGAACAAGAAAGGGGGAACTGAAAAAAGACTAATAGAGAGAGAGAGAGAGAGAGAGAGAGAGAAAGAAAATAGAAGGGGTGCCAGAAAAAGAGAGAAAGTAAGAATGGTAAGAAAAAGAGGGAAGCCAGAGAAAAATAAACGAAAGAGGAAAACTGGATAAAGAAAGTACGATGAAACCAGAGAGAGAGAAAAAACATGAGGGGGAAGCCAGAAAAAGCTGGAAGCAGAGAGAAAATGATACGGTTGAAATAAGGAGAGATAAATCAAAGAAAGAAAGAAAGAAAGAGGAAATCCATAGAGACATAGGAAACAGAGTAAAAAGGAAGATGTAAGGAAAAAGAAAGACAGAAAGAAAAAAAAGAAAGAAAGATATAGGAAATCCATATAGAGAAAGAGAACATAAGTAAAAAGAAAGAAAGAATAAATAAATAAAGTAAGAGAGAAAGAAAAGGGAAATACAGGCAGGGATAAGAAAGAAATAAGGAAAAGGGAAGAAAGATAGATAAAAAGAAAGATAAAAAGAAAAGAAAGAAAGAAAGATAAAAAGAAAAGAAAGAAAGAAAGATAAAAAGAAAAGAAAGAAAGAAAGATAAAAAGAAAAGAAAGAAAGAAAGATAAAAAGAAAAGAAAGAAAGAAAGATAAAAAGAAAAGAAAGAAAGAAAGATAAAAAGAAAAGAAAGAAAGAAAGATAAAAAGAAAAGAAAGAAAGAAAGATAAAAAGAAAAGAAAGAAAGAAAGATAAAAAGAAAAGAAAGAAAGAAAGATAAAAAGAAAAGAAAGAAAGAAAGATAAAAAGAAAAGAAAGAAAGAAAGATAAAAAGAAAAGAAAGAAAGAAAGATAAAAAGAAAAGAAAGAAAGAAAGATAAAAAGAAAAGAAAGAAAGATAAAAAGAAAAGAAAGAAAGAAAGATAAAAAGAAAAGAAAGAAAGAAAGATAAAAAGAAAAGAAAGAAAGAAAGATAAAAAGAAAAGAAAGAAAGAAAGATAAAAAGAAAAGAAAGAAAGAAAGATAAAAAGAAAAGAAAGAAAGAAAGATAAAAAAGACAGAAAGAAAGAAAGAAAGATAAAAAGACAGAAAGAAAGAAAGAAAGACAGAAAGAAAGATAAAAAGACAGAAAGAAAGATAAAAAGACAGAAAGAAAGATAAAAAGACAGAAAGAAAGATAAAAAGACAGAAAGAAAGATAGATAAAAAGATAAAAATATAGATAGATAAAAAGAAAGAAAGATAAAAAGAAAGGAAAAAGGAGGAAAGCCATACAAATATAAGGGAAATACGCAAGAAGCCAAAGACCGAGTAGAGAAAAAAAAAGAAAGAAAGAATGTAGTCGTTCGGGAGGTAGAAAGATTAAAAGATAAAGAGAGGGTAGCATTAAACACACACACACACGCTCGAGCACACGCGCATACACGCTCGAGCACACACACACACATCTCTCCACGGTTACCGAACTTCTGTTGTATTATGAATGTAGAATAATTCCCGTCCTTCGTTCTCATCAACTGTAGTGCAGAAGTCTTTCGAGATACGAGAGAACGCGAGAAGCATCCACGTTAAACTGCTTGTGTCAAGACACGGCATCGACAATAATTTACCCACTTTACAGTAACCAGCATTATGATAACAATAAAGCGTTCTCACCCTAAAAAAAAAAATCTAGAGCAAAAATAAGATAAAACAAAAAAATAAACAACGCGTACGTACAACACTGAGCCCGTGAGCGTAGTCTCCCACGTGAACAAAAAGAAAAGAAAAAAAAGCTCACCAAGATGCACACCAGCAGCAAAATACCTCGCACAGACGCAGGCTGAGAACTTAAACCCCAACGCATTCAGTACAGGCGCCTCGGCTGTTGGTGAGACTGATAAGAAAGTCAAGAGAAAAACTAACTCCGGTTAAACACACGATTCCTCCATATGCAGATGGGGGACAGTGGCTCATTTGATAAACCATTTTTCTTTTTAATTTAAACGTTTCAAAGTGCTCCCGACGTTGTGTAAAATTTAGAAAGCGTGTCTCGTTAGATCGCTTATGAATGAGTCGTGAGTTCGGTCCTTGCTGGCTGCCATATGCTTGCAGATGCGAGTCGTGGCTCATTTGGTAAAACAGATTTCTTTTCAAATTAAATGCTTCAGAGCGCCCGGACGTAGTGTAATATTTAGAAAGCTTGTGTTTCTGGATCACTTACAAGTGAATAGTGAGTTCGATCCTCGCTTGGCGTCGCGTACATGCGGCTTTGTGCTACGCCTAAGACACGTTTAATAAAAGTCTAATTTGATTATTAGAATCTTTTAAACCATTTAAAATTTTTATGTCTTTGTTATGTAGTGATTTATGTTTTTCTTAATGTTGTTGCATCAATATAGGCCCAAGAGCCACTTAAGGTAGTGGGTTACTAAATAAGGTTGTTGTATGTAGATAACGTTTCAACCTAGACTTGAATAGATTAAGATTGTAGTGATCGAATAAGTATCCTCTCGCGAGTCTGCGCCACAAAGAAACGGTTCTTGGGAAGCAGCTGTCTGAATGGAACTTCTTTCTTACTAATGGAATATGAAAGGGATGCGGATGATTCGACCCTGCGTACGTGGCATAACGTGTCTTAGCTGTAAAGGTCTGATCTGGTGGAACTAAAAAAATGTAGCTCGTCAGAACATTTACCGTGGGAATAGTGATAGAGTAACGATAGGCTTAAGACAGTAGGAAAAGAGTTGTAGATTGGGAAATAATTCATCACCCACAAGGTCGCGTCGATGCTTCTGAACCCTGCCACGGCTGGAAAGTGTGGATTACGTAGCTCTAGCCCACATATGATAACAATACATTCAACCGTAAGTTCTATTCTAACAGTTTCTTCTATCGCACTTCTCGGTTGTGGATCTCCCTTCCGGGTTCTTGTTTCCCAGTGAACTTTGATCTTCAAAAAATTTAAATGAAATGTCAAAAGTTATTTTCTGTCTTTTTCTTTCATTGTCCCCCTCTCCTTAATAGTAGTTTTTTTCTCATATTCTCTGACACTCATTAACCTCTTGCGTCCTAGTGGCTTTATTGCCTTGCTTGGGGATGAAAAATACTCCAATTTTTAGGTCTTGTCTGACTTTTGTAAAGATAGAATATCGCAGGAGGAGTCAAGTACTTACTGGAGAGCGACAACAAACCGATTATTTTTCCGCATACACAATGTTCTCGAAAAATTACTGACTCGTTGTGTCACACGCCATAAGTGTACGTGTGTGCACACAAAACGAAATGTCCACATATATTAAACCCTATATGATTTCATATATATGGCGTGACACATTTCGTCGAGCGCGATGATACACCAGGTCTTTTATTTACCCTCCTACCTCCTCGTGTTCGTAGGATTTCATATAGTCGATTTCACGTTGGATTCCCTTTACGAGGTACATATGGATTTCCAGTAAAGATTTTCCAGTCCCGCGATCACTATCACACAGGCGACAGAGTACTTCGACTCTAATGCAATGGGGGAGATGTTGCTTGCAGTATTGGAATCCCTGGAGTCAGGCTTCTCATAGTTCCTTCATTACTTCCTCGTTGCATCAAACGAGAAAGCGTTGGTAGAATATCGACGCCAATGAGACGTTTGTTTTGAGGACCGGGCAAATTTTGCACTAGGCTCATGTGCACGCGCTTGGGCTCCCCACTTTAAACCGGCCTTGTGGCATATCCCGTCACCGGACTGCGCGAAAGTAGAAACACGTCGCCGATGTGCCGCACCGTACTACGGCAGTGGAACTTTAACAGATACTCTGTTTTTATATTTAATCCCGGCCACGGATTTAGATTATGGAATGTGGTATGTTTAAAGTCGGGTAGACTTAAAACATATGGTTCAAAGGTAAAAACTACACAATCCGTGCGCAACCCTACGGACAAGGCTTTCCTCGTTTATATTTTGTGAATTGTCCGAAGGCACAAACAACACAGAGTAGGATATTCCACTCTAATTCACTATTTACCATGGTGACAGGACGTGACACAAGGTCGCTTTAATGCTGTGTATATACGGCATACAGTTCACGGACAGAAACTACCCACTCTCTTATCACGTTGGCGTCTGTATGCATTCTTAAGCACAATAAGGAATGTGTTGCCGCAGGGTCGGGATACCCTGGAACCAGGCTTCCTTCATAGCTTTAAGAGATAGAATAGATACTACATTTGTTATTTACTCGTCCCCCTACGGTGAAAGGATATGGCACAAGGCCGGTTGAAAGTGGGGAACCCAAGCGCATGCACATGGGGGAAGTGCAAAAATTGCCCGGTCCCCCTCGCTGGCGTCGATATTCTACCGACGCTTTCTCTTTTGGTGCAACGAGGGAGGTGGTTAGAATTTCCAGGACCCAGGTTCCCCTCGTCTATTTGTTGTGTCCTGTCCGAAAACAGAAACACAATTGAGAGATAAACAGATACTAATCTTTAATCCTGGCCTGAGAATGGATTTAAAGATGTCACGATCCTAAACAGAATATGCAGATGTTCTGGATACGAGAAATAGCCAGTCCATCCTTAAATACTATCACCATTTTTGACAGGTACTATGTTAATATTTAATTAAATGGTGAAACAATATATATTCTGGGAGTATATATGAAATGATGTCTAACACTGTATAATGTGCATACGAGGTTGGATCATTGTGACAGTTGTTTAGTTATTAGCAGAATGTTGATATGGAATTTTCCCTATATAATGTTCGATCTTTTTAAAAGTGCTATGTCCCTCCAGGACACAGGCGATATTGACCCTCCTCAGGTTCTCTTCTTTAATATCTGAACCACATTGACCTCTCGTGAAAAACATTAGAGTTGTTTCACTTTGCTTCCTGTAAGTTTTTTTTTTAATAATCATTTCACCCGAAACAAGTCTCTATGTTGCAAGGTGGTTACTGGGAGTAAAAGAATCAGAGTAAAACAACAAAAGAGCAGGCTTGAAGAAGATAGAAGGTGACGACTGATACTGCATTTAAATTTTCGAAGATCGTGATTGACAGAAAAGCAGGGTCCCGATAGAAAATTCCACAAATGAGAAATACGAGAGGAGAAGCAATTACCATCGAATAAGGCGGGTTGACTTTCATTTATTTTATAAGATCAATAAGGCGGGTTGATTTTCCCTTATTTTATAAGATCAATAAGGCAAGGTTGATTTTCACTTATTTTATAAGATTAATAAGGCGGGTTGATTTTCACTTATTTTATAAGATCAATAAGGCGGGTTGATTTTCACTTATTTTATAAGATAAACATTGCACTCTGTGTAAAAGCTGAGGTTTGATGGGATAAGTATCGACACCAAAATTTAGATACATAGCTTTTACCAATTGTTGAGTGTTTAGTTTTAAAGATCGTCTGATAAAAATGTACAGAATACCTAATTTTCGCAGGTTTTTGCTTACAAACTCACTTCAAAATTTTACTATCTCATGAATAAATCCAAATAAATTTAATATCTTTTGCATTCGATAGGTTGAATGGAAAATATATTCAAACCAGAATTCTAATTATGAATCACCACAAGCAAAATATACAGTTTATTTTACGGCATTCGATAAATAAAAACTAAAAAATTATAAAAGATCACAAAAAGGCGACTCAATGAATAAGATTTGTTAGATCAGAATTAATATAAACAAAAAATAGATAAAAGTCTATATAACACCATAATACTGATGGGCATAAATTATAAGACAAAATGTTGTAAATTTTTAATTCTTTATTGAAAATCGCACTAAAACTACAGCATTGTATAATATATTACATCATTATATACCTAAATTGTTCAGTATAATTTCCCTTTGAAGTAAATGGTCTTATTTGATGTCACAGTGATAATGTGCTTGAGCCATTCATTTTGTCCGTACACAATTTCTAAAGCTTCAGGAAATTATAAATTTAATAAGGCTGTGCTACAAGGCTTTCACTGATCACCGGAATGAAATTCCATGGCTATGATTTTTTCCTCAGAAAATGGTAACGATTTCGAAAAAGATATTTTGTGTTATAAAATTGAGTGCAATATCAGCATTCCAAAATCGATCTGCCCTAATTGTTAATGCCAGCATTTACAAAAGTAAAAATATTAGACCTAGCTGCCAATCTAGACTGATTACCACTCAATGTTAGAGAGTCCGGTTTACTTTGCTATTTAACCCTTAGAAAAGAATTTATGCCTTTCCAATGTTATTTGTGCAAAAGTGAACGCCCGAATATGAACTCGGCTCTCATATTCCCATTTGAGCGCTGATAACCGTTACGCTCCCCGCACCAATGTAATCCGCCATTGAATTAAGTGCATTGACAAAAGAGAAAAATGATTTGTTTTCATTATTTGTCGATTTTTTTTACTACGTCTCACTATATAGATATTGCTGAAACGTTTGTGTCATACCAAGAAGCACTATTCTTACAAAAAATTGAAATCTCTCCTTATATATATATATATATATATATATATATATATATATATATATATATATATATATATATATATATATATATATATATATATATGTATATATATATATATATATATAACGGTATTCTATTTCTCAGGGTAATTTAGGTTTTTTGAAATATCAAAACATGAGTTATTTAATGTCTAATAATGGAGTAGACAGTGAGGATTGAACTCATTATTCAGTATTAATGGTCAACCACACGAGCCTCGCTTACGGTTAAACGTCGCCGGTCTGTCAAGAACCGCTTAAGATACAGTGTGCGATGGATAAATTGTCGTTTAAATTATGCAAAAAAAAAAAAAAATGAAAATAACATTTACATCTCATTTTCACGGATATATTTACCAAAATTATACAACATTATCTTGAAACACTAACGAGTAAATTTATTCAATAAAATCGCCATTGGTTTCCACTACGGCCTCCAGATGACTTTGGAATCTCCTGAAACTCTTCTGGACGGTCTCCTTGTTTAAGTTGGTGAATACTTGCCTTCAGTTCACCTTTGGTGTTACAAAGAGTTTTGTTGGTCTCTCGCTCAACTGCACCCCACATATAATAATCAAGGGGTTTGCAGTTTAGAGAGTTATGTGACCAAATGTAAGGGGTGATGTGGCCGCAGAAATTGTCAGAAAGCAATGACTGGGTTCTCCTTTCTTGCGTGGTAATCTGCAGGGTCGTGTTTCTAGACATACGGTCTTCCAGCAGCCACCCCCTTGACCCATGGCAGCACTGCCTCCTCAAGGCACTTGATGTAGGCCTCCATGTTGACTCTGAGGACCTGTCAACATCACTCATGATCACTCCAAACACTTTCGTAATCACCATTAGACTCATCCAACTCTTTCCAAAACCTCTGCAATTTCCTAAGATTGACACCCAAACACTCTGAAATATTCGAATTGGAGCTTCTGGCGCGAATATCAAGCAGTACAGCATGCCGTTTCCAAATTTCTGCGGAGTGAATTACGTAATGGTGCTCTTTTTCTCACAGATGGTGCCCTTTTTCTCACAGATGGTGCCCAACTGATCCTAATACACGTACAGTGTATTAGGATCAGTTGGGCAAAAATCAAAAGTCGACAAAATCAAAATCAATGTGCATGCGCAAATTAAAAATATAAAATGTCGACAATTTACCCATCGTATCCAATATATATATTTTCTGTGTAACCAGAACATATATATAAATCATCATCAGTGCAGATATATGTATTTACATATGCCATATTTATGGGTAAAAGCGCTCAATATTAGGGATAGATCGTATGTAAATATAACATATAAACAGTTGAGTCAACACACATGGCCTGAAGATTACGCTTTAGCATGAAACAGTTAACCTTATCAACACAGCTGCATGATCTAAATTACTGAGAACCTATATTATTTATGAATTCGCATGACCCATAAGGAACTGCCTTCCTGATCAAGCCAAATTCATGAATAATTATATTGGACATACCACTACATGCCTATCAAGGAGACTCACATTACACTTCTCCGTCCATAGCTCAATTAGGATTCATTTAAACGCAACGAAAACTTACTGCACCCGCAACATGCGTATAGAAAATACAAGAATAATAGCCTTATCCACGTGTATAAAAAGACTAAAAATTAAGGAAGCACTAATAAAAAAAAGAAAACAGCCAACACTCAATATAACATGAAATAGGAATACCGCCATATGCTGATACACGGCCCAGTGACTAGACCCAAAGAATTTTGAGTTCAATACCAGGCCACAGCAGTGGTGAACCTATCTTGGAAAGTTGAGTTAAATGGAAATAACTGAGACATCCGGAAGAGTCATGGCTCGTGGAACTAGAACAATCTATCCCAGTGAACGAAATAAAGGGTTCGAAATTCAAATCATCTGAAGAAGGCCGGAGCGTACAACGGCCGAAACGTTGTGAATATGGCAATGAAGATGAGCGTAACAGTCCGAATAATGTAAACAATCATCATACCTAATCTCAGAGACATAGACAGATATTGTGCTGTGTTTGGAAAAAAAATTACTATAGAAATATACATAAAAAAATGTC
>OZ038476.1:108387614-108462614 GCA_964036315.1 Acanthosepion esculentum | reverse complement strand
ATATATATATATAAACTACACGATAATAAGTGACATATATGTGTGTACACGTATATATACGTATATACGAAACGACATATACATATAAATGTATGTATATATACATAGTGCACCATAATACATGATATATATATATGTATGTATGTATGTATATATATGTGTGTGTGTGTATGTGTGTGTGTGTGCATGTGTGTTTACATGTGTGTTCGTGTTTTATATATATACGTATATACACAACGGTATATATATATATATGTATGTATACGTGTATGCGTGTAATATATATATATATATATATATATATATATATATATATATATACAAAATTTGCGCTTATAATTAAAAGTATATACATATAAATATACTTTTTTCAAACAATTTTTAACGATCGAGAGAAATTTAGTGTCTCAATAAAAATCAGTTAAACACGCACATACACACACATACACACACATACACAGACACAACTGTAACCGTAAGTTCTATTCTAACAGTTTCTTCTCTCGCACTTCTCGCTTATGGAACTCCCTTACGGCTTCTTTCTTCCCAGTTCACTTTGATCTTTAAATAAAAAACATCTTGAAATTTTAAAAAATCTAACTACAATGTCAATCGTTATCTTCTGTCTTCTTCGTTCCTTGTCTTTTATTCTTTTCGCTTCTTAATAATGACTTTCTTTTTCTTAGATTCTTTCACACTCAGTACCTCCCTGTGTCTTAGTGGCTTTATTACCTTTCTTTTCTCATTTAAATGCAATGTCAATCGCTGTCTTTTGTCTTCTTAATTCCTGATCTGTTATTATTCTCGCTCCTTAATAACGTTTTTTGTTTCACATATTCTTTCTATTTATTATTGTTGTTATTATTACGAGAAAAATGTTTTTACACGTGTACTTTTAAATATATAACTAAACATAATACTCGTCTAAAATGACATCTTATTAATGCATGCATTGTGTATTGATTATATATGTTCATTCTAAGTATATAATGACATTGCTCTAACTAATAGACTGTATACGTTATACTAAATATTACGTAAACAATCCATGACAGGCTTACTTATATATGGATTAAACATTCTATCAAAAAGCAATGTACTCTCTATGCATTCTGTTTAAAGAATTCCCTAGTCAGTTAAATAACAAATACTTGACGTTGAATTAACGGTTTCTTTCGAAGAAAAAAACATCGATTACTTTTATCGACTTAAGCTCGAAAATCTCAAACTCTATATTTTCAATATGCTTATTGGACGACTAGTATATTTCCTATCGAAGTGGGATGCTGAGATCGCATCGTTACTCTATCGCTATTTTAAAAGTATATGTTCAAACGAGCTACATTCTTTAGTTCCACCAGTTCAGACTTTTACAGATAGGACTCGCCTTGTCACATACACAATAATCATCCTCATTCGCTTCGATATTCTATAGCTAAAAAGAAAATTCCACCAAGACAGCCTCTTGTCGAGAACTGTTACTTCGTTAAACAGACTCCGAAGAGGATGCTTACCCGATGGCTTCCATCTTAAGCTCTTCAGATCTTAGGTCAACCATTATATAACCTACATATTACTCAAAACTGCACTTGTATGTCCATACTACAACCTCATCCATTAACTCTCTGCCTTGAGTAGTACTTGGGCCTTCGAATCAGTGAAGATTTTTAAAAAAAATGCTTAACCTGGGGTGTAAGTTTGAGTTGGAGTTATTTTTTTTATTTCTTATTTATACGGTCGTTGAGTGTAACGACCTAGAGTAACTAGAAAGTTAGTTTCTGCATACAATTCTGGGATGAGGAATTATCATTATTTACAATATTTATATTCGGGGGCACAGTGGAGTAATGGATAGCGGCTCAGATTGAGGAATCCGGGAGACGAGTTCAAATTCCACTGAAATCCATTACATTCACTTACATGCTAATTCCCTTGGGAAAGGTATGAATCCTCTTCTCCCCGCCCAGTTATGGGTAAATAGCAGGACAGACCGGGTTCTGTAGCCTTGGATGGCAACTGGTCTACCGCAGAAAGAAATGGCAACCTACTGCGGGTAAAATCTGCCTAGTCAGTTATGTATCAAAAGATACATGATTGCTTAAGTGTGTATCACGCATGGCACATAAATGACTGATAATCGGACTATTTTCCTCATCTTTGTTGTTGTTATCACAACGTTTAGGTATTTGTATACTATGGGAGAAAAAGCCTAGTTAATTAAAGCGTCGGTTCGTGAATTGGGTGTCCCTAGATATTGGTTTGTGAATTTGGTATCCCGAGACATGGACAGTAGAACCGTCGAAACCTTGTGGTAACAACAAAGATGAAGGCAATAGTCCGAATATAAATAAAAAATTAGTTTTTGATATTAATAATTATTTACATATTTATTAGTCTATCATTCTACCTTGCTTTAGATAGTGAGGCCACATCTGGTCTGGTGCTCTTGCTACATATTTAGAGATTCTTGATAAAACCCTAAGAAGAATCTACAGTATTATACCTGTCATCTCGGCTTCAGTCACTTTCTCACCGCAGTCATGTAGCTTCTGTGCTTTTTCTCTAAATACATTCACGGTAATTATATATTATACCTACACTTTATGAATTTAAGCGCTCTATTAGATTTGCGGAAAGGTCTCATCATTTTACTATTCAAATGGCTAGATATAACCGTAAACTCTATGCTAACACACACACATATACACACACACACACACACACACAAACACATATATATATATATATATATATATATATATATTTGAATTGGACATAGTCCGACAATTTATTAAAGACATTTTTGATATGTTTAACGTATCTATAAAAAGAACGTTAAACATATAAAAAATGTCTTTAATATATATATATATATATATGAAGAAATATAGTCTTAAAGTGTGCTATATTTATGGGATAAAGTGCTCAATATCAGAGATAGAGGGGGTATATATATAAAAGTGAACATAGAAGTCAACACTTAGAGGCGACAGTCTGTTTCATGCTAGATGCAATCATTGGGCCACCCCAATGATTGCACCTAACATGACACAGACTGTCGCGTCTAAGTGTTGACTTCTATGTTCACTTTTATATATATATATATATATATATATATATATATATATATATATATATATATATATATATAGGGAAAGATGTAAGTGGAAAAGGTTTTCGTGTGACGCGTTTCGTTCTTTAGGACTTTATCAGACTAAGTTTGTTTACATTGGTGCGCTAGAAATTTTAAATTTATTTTATTTTGCTTTAATGTGTTTTGGATATGTAATCCAGCTGATTTCACTTAGAAAGTTTTTTGGTCTTTTTTACGTCACCTTTGTTATTAAATATGCCACATTGTAATAACGGAAGACTGGTGAAACGTAAGAAATTTAAAAGGCATCACTCGTTCGTGCACACGTTTAGTCGCATCGACGTAAACATAAAACTTAGTCAGAAGAAGTCCTAAGGACGAAACGCATCACACGAAAAGATACATCTTCCGCCGCAAATTTTTCTTGATATATGGAAAATTACACATCGTTATCCCACAGACACACAGACACACACACACACATATATATAAATGAAGAAATATAGTTTTAAGCGGTGCTATATTTATGGGATAAAATGCTCAATATCAGAGATAGATCGTATTTAAATATAAATATAATACGATTGCGTCTAGCATGAAACAGCCTGTCGCCTCTGTGTGTTGACTTCAATGTTCACTTTCATATATATATATAATTATATATGAGTGCATGTGAAAATATATATATATATATGTATATATATATGTATATATATATATATGTATATACATATGTATTTATATATATATGTATATATATATATACATATATATGTATACATAGGTATATGTATATATACACATATGTATATATATATATATATGTGTGTATATACTTATACATACATACTATATATATATATATATATATATATATATACATATATATGTATATATATATACATACATATGTATATATTTATATACATATATATGTATATATATACATACATATGTATACATAGATATATATATATATATATATATATGTATATATATATGTATATACATATACATACTATATATATATATATATATATATATATATATATATATATATATATATATATGACGTGTATATATATATATGACGTGTATATTTGTATATGTGTGTATCTGTGCGTACGGAATTTATGCGTATATTTGAATATACACAAATTTTCATACGCGCCAGATAACCTTTCCGGAAATTCCGATATCGACAAAAGCCATACTGTTTATATGCTTCAAAGTGTTTTTTAATGAAATAAGTTAGACACTGAATTAATTCTTTTTTAAATAGATTTAAATAAAATAAAAGTACCATTTTCTATATCACCGCCATCTGCTCAGGTAGCTTATGAAAATTTGTCTTAATTAGTCTCGCACAAGTGGAGAAACTGAAGAAATTCAAACAAATATGTAAAAATGCCCAAATTCATCTCTTATAGTTCTATTATCCTCGCTTCAATATTGCTACCACGTATATACTGGTGGGCCTGCTATATATCTAGCGATCCTTGATAAAATCCATTCCGGCTTCAATCACTTTTTAACTACCGTATCGCAGGTTCCCTATGGCTTTTCTATAAATACTTTCATGCTAATTGTTCTGATGCTTTATGAAGCACAGTACTAGATTGGCAGCAAGACCTCATTTTATAGTTTAAATTACTCGATATAACCGTAAGTTCTATACTAACGTTTTCTTCTCTCACACTTCTAGCACGTGGAACTCTTTTCCCGCTTCTTCCATCCCAGTCAAGTTTGATCTTCAAAAATGTAAACGTTATCTTTTGTCTTAATTCCTGTTCTTTTATTCTTCTCGCTTCTTAATAATGATTTTCTTTTTATTATATTCTTTCACACTCAGTATACCCCTGTGTCTTAGTGGCTTTATTGCCTTACATGAAGCTATTAAAAATAACGAAGCTTTATTAATATGGTTATTAATTTCGAACTAGTATTTTTTTTTAGATTGATTTCAGTTGCTTTTTACCCAGACCATTATAGATTTTTATTGTTCAAAACCGAAAGCCTGGGTTGCTGCAATGAAAAGTAACTGAAATTAAGATTGAAGAAATACTAGACAGATAATAATAATGATTCATGCCTGCAGTGCCGTGGTATTTGTATGCATCGATAAAAACGAACTGATAAGGAAAAGTTTCTGAGCCGGTTAACTTCATAAAATCTATACCAATGTAACAAACAACAGTTTATTTTGTCTTATTTTTTTAAGGGTCTTTATGATCAGAGTGAGAGTTTTCAGCACCCTTTTGTTTTTTCGCACGACGTAACCACAAGATGGCTGTCTTCTCTATCTTTCTCTCCCCCCTCTCTCTCTCTGTATATATATATATATATATATATATATATATATATATATATATATATATATATATATACACACACACATACATATATCCCAGTGTACTCAAGCTCATATTTTTCTGTGTATATGATTGAATATACACACTGAGAAACAGAACTCACACACACACACACACACACACACACACACACACATACATATATATATATATACATATATATACATACCTATATGTACATACATACATACTTATATATATACATATATATATACATATATATATATACATACATACTTATATATATATACATACATACATATTTACATATACATATACACATATATATATATACATACATATATATATGCATACATATATATACATGCATATATATATGCATATATACATATATATATATATATATATATATATATATATATATATATACTATACACTGCAACTATGCTGATCAGACCTTAGTTACAGTTTCTGGGAAAGAGCGTGTTATCTAGCGTGATCAACAATTTGAACAAGAACAGTGCTCTCAAGCCCTCACCCAAGAAATCTTGTGGCTTCGTGCTAGCACAGCTATGGACGCGCCACAAGAGTTCCGTCTACCAAATTTCACTCACTTGGGTCAAGCCATGGGTATGTTTTTCAGACACTTTCTAAAGGTGTCGCACGCTGGGATCGACCTCGATCTAGTCCGATAATATCAGAAAGTCGCCTTCCTGACTAATCCACCATGGTGAGATTCGAACCCGGATTTCATATATATTCACACAGACACACACACACACACACACACACACACACACACACACACACACACATATATATATATATATATATATATATATATATATATAGAGAGAGAGAGAGAGAGAGATAGATAGATAGATAGATAGATAGATAGATAGATAGATAGATATTCATCAGTGTGTCCATATCGCAACCGAATGTGACACAAAGTCTGCTTAAAGTGTGTTTACCAGCATTATCGTGGAAAAATTGCCCAAGACCCCTCAGCCCATCCCCTTTTAGGAACACCTCAGTTGCCGGATTATAACAACATCCCCCACCCGAAGGAGAGCTATTTCCTGTGGGAAACCTTCCCGGCAAAAGCCAGGTAAATCCTCAGTCGTAATTGATCTAACGATACAAGCTTGCTAACCAACTCACCACGTCGAAGTGCCTATGCGTTGCATATTTTTAATACGGGAATATATTTTTTTTCTCTCTATAGAAACTAATTTTCTCATCAAACACACACGCGCGGGCGCGCCTACACACAAACGGTATTCCAAAAATGTGTTTAGTACACATATTTTCTCTCATTTTTTTCTATACATGTTTCATCCCGACGCAAGGCAATAATGCCATTAAGCCGCAATGTGTTGCTGAGCGTGAGAGAATGAAAAGAGGTTAGTAAGTAAAAAGTGGCAATAAGAGAGCAGGATTACGGGAAGACAGAAGACGACTGACGTTGCATATAAATCTTTAAAGATTCTAGGGAAACAATATTAATCCATTCATTTTCTAAGGCTTATCAACCATTTGCTGGTTATTTAAAACCATAAAATAAAACACCGCTTCTCATACGATGAACGTCGAGCCTGGTCAGAATCGAAATGGGTGACCTCTTGGGAATACCAAGTGCTGTAAACAAGAATGTGCAGGTGGTGTAATGATAACTGCTCAGAGTTGGGAATCGGAGAGCCGAGTTCCAATTTCTGTCGGGTTCGTTATGTTCACTTGCGTACAGACATCCCTGGGAATCCGCTTTTTTCGTCCCCCCAGCTATAGGTTAATTAGTAGAACTTGTATCAATGAATTATTAGTATAACTCCAAATATTCTTTCAATCTAAAATATTGATAAACCATAAAAACAAACCAATCAATCATTGATAAATTTTTCATGATTATCAATAATATAAAAAAAACAATTTTTTAACGCGTATATCTACAACGAATTTCACAAACTTGTCCTCACAAGATATTCCCCAAACAGACAGCATAATAAAGATGTTTTTAAAATTCATAAGTCTCTTCTAAGCCCTTGAGATTTTCGAAAGTTTTCTTAATATTCAGAGAAATATTTTCGACTATTTTTACTGTTTTTGTTTATATTTTAAAATGATTTGGTGCTAATAATGAATAGATATTTTAGAATATCCTCATGATTTTTAAGCGATTCTTTTTTTTATATCAGATCGTTTTAATATTGTACACATTTTTGATTGTCATTTTCACTGCTGCATATTTTTGTTCTAAGTTTTAACGTATTACAAACATTTTTCGAATACCTTTATTGTTTACAAACACATAAATACACACACACACACACACACGCATATATATATAGGATTAATACGCATATAAATTTGTCACTTAGTTGATTGATGTTTTTTCAACATCTCGACTCTAGAAAGAGGTTCGTAAACGGACACTCCAGCAATCGCTCTGTCCACTCGTCAGGATATATCAGCATTTTCTATTTTTTCTTTCATTCATATATATATATATGGGGTATTCTATATATATATATATATATATATATATATATATATATATATATATGGGGTATCCTATATATATATATATATATATATATATATATATATGAAAATGTGGAAAAGACAAAGCAAAATCCGAATATATGAGTTTACTGTTTTTATTATGTTTTTTGTTTTTGTTATTCTGTCGACGTCAGACGTTTCGGTCAAATAGACCTTCTTCAGGACATGGTTAATGGAGACATAATTATATTAGATTTAAGTTTGATGGAGAGACGATATATACAGGACTGGTCAGAAACAGAAAAACTGAAATTCTAAAGTCAAGTATTCTTTCTTAGAGTCGGATATGCTGGCGTCGCGTGGGCGGCAACTACGAAGACCTGCGCACAGGGAAGAAGATTGTGTCCTAAGTGGAGGGTGAGGGGGACTATTTAAAACTATAGCTTATCGGTACGTTTGTCACACATTAATCTCGCCACCGAGGTCGCGATCTGAAAGAAACCAGGTCTATTATTTACTGTATGTGAGGTGGCTATCATGCCAGCCTCATAAATCTGTCTAAGGTTCTTATTGTGGATATATTTTAAGATCTTCACAGAGTCGAAATCAAAATTGTGATCAGATTTGGCTATGTGTATAACTAAAGCACTGCTTAGATTACCGAGGCGAATGTCACGTTTATGTTCGGAAATGCGAGATTTCAATGATCTACCTGTCTCGCCTATATAACTCAGGTTGCAGTCTCTACTATAAACAAAAGTTTGGCTTACCTATGGGTAGTCCTCTCTCTGGGTTCCTAGCATGCATGTTTCTAGAATTTCTCGAGTCTGGACCTTTCAAATATATAATCCCTGATGATACACATTATTTCCGTTACATAGATGACATTTTATTCATTTACCCACAGAAACATGATCTAAACAAAATCACCGATAGATTGAATAGAGTAGAACCTACTATAAAATTTACCCACGAACTTGAATCGAATAATTCTCTACCTTTTCTAGACATACTACTCACCAGAAATAATAACAAACTAGAATTCACAGTATATCGTAAACCCACATGCAAAAACGACTACTTACACTTTTACTCTCACAATGATACTAGGACTAAGAGAGGTGTTATTATCGGATTTTACTTGAGAGCTCTGCGAATCTGTTCAGCAAAATATTTAGATGACGAATTTGGTTATATCGAGGATACCTTCTCCAGCCTTTCGTATCCGAGACAACTAATACTCGGCGCTAAACATAAAGCCTTGAAAATCCACAGAGTTCGTCCATCAGTACATAACAACATACCGACTACTACTACTACATCAAAGGTGGAGAGAGGCACACTCTCAGCTGCCCCTGATAATCCCATTGGCCGCATCTTTCTACCGAATAACCCTCTGACCGAACACATCTCCAACAATCTAAACGCACTAAAAATTAAAACTACTACATTACCCACTAAATCTATACGTAACATATTGAGTAATACGAGCAGACAACATATTACATCCGATGCTTGCGTCTATCAGGTGCCCTGCAGAGACTGCAACCTGAGTTATATAGGCGAGACAGGTAGATCATTGAAATCTCGCATTTCCGAACATAAACGTGACATTCGCCTCGGTAATCTAAGCAGTGCTTTAGTTATACACATAGCCAAATCTGATCACAATTTTGATTTCGACTCTGTGAAGATCTTAAAATATATCCACAATAAGAACCTTAGACAGATTTATGAGGCTGGCATGATAGCCACCTCACATACAGTAAATAATAGACCTGGTTTCTTTCAGATCGCGACCTCGGTGGCGAGATTAATGTGTGACAAACGTACCGATAAGCTATAGTTTTAAATAGTCCCCCTCACCCTCCACTTAGGACACAATCTTCTTCCCTGTGCGCAGGTCTTCGTAGTTGCCGCCCACGCGACGCCAGCATATCCGACTCTAAGAAAGAATACTTGACTTTAGAATTTCAGTTTTTCTGTTTCTGACCAGTCCTGTATATATCGTCTCTCCATCAAACTTAAATCTAATATAATTATGTCTCCATTAACCATGTCCTGAAGAAGGTCTATTTGACCGAAACGTCTGACGTCGACAGAATAACAAAAACAAAAAACATAATAAAAACAGTAAACTCATATATTCGGATTTTGCTTTGTCTTTTCCACATTTTCATCATACCGTCGGATCTACATCCACACATTTGCTTACATATATATATATATATATATATATATATAAGGGGTATCCTAAAGAATTGTCTCACTTTTTCAATGACAATAAAATGCTGTGTTTATTGACTAGAAAACATGATTAATAGTTAAAATTGTGAAATATTAATGTTTATTGATTTAGAAAGGAGATTAACGGCTTAAATTAAAGATTAAATGAAGTTAAAGGCATAGATAGGAAAAAAGAAAAATTCAAGAACTTTATAGGATGTCAAAAAGTGAGTACATTTTTAGGCAACACTCTCTATATAAATAGGGTGCGATATTGAGAACTTTTTCCCATAAATATAGCATACCTTATACACACACACACACACACACACACACATATATATATATATATATATATATATATATATATATATATATACTAAGCTAATTCTAAGGTGCCAGACAAACCTACCTAGGTTTCAATTAAACATAATTTCTGGGTAAAGCCGATTTACCCTGAAGATTCGTTTAGCTGAAACCTAGCTAGGCTTGCCTGGCTCCTTAGGATTATCTTAGTTTATTGCTCTGCTTAGCGTATTGAGCACTTTACGTCGTTGACTTTTTACTCGTTTTTTTCTTTGGACTTGGAGCTTAAACACTTGATTGTTTTCGCCTTGTTTTAATGTTCTTGGTTCTTTCTTTTTTTATTTCCTATTTTTTCTCGGCTACCGATTTGTTCTAGTACAAGTTGAGCTATCCGAGGTTTTCCTAAACGAGTACTATCATTTATATAAATATATATATATATATATATATATATATATATATATATATATATATATATATATATATATATACATATTCACTGTTGTTTATGGAAATTTATAAGTATTGTCACATCAAAACAACATGGTTTGTTATGATTAACAAAGTATTTAACATTCAATACAACATTGAACCTTATCAGCAACATTTCTAAAAACCATTTGACACATTTCTACTAATGTCAGAATATTTATCAGAAATTGATTGTTTCAATTCACGAATTGTTTTCGAGTTTAGCCTCTAAATAAGATTTAAGTTTGGTAAGAAAAGGCCACAAGAAAAAAGTTTGGTGCTATTAGGTGTAGCGATCGTGATGGCCTCTCACTTGCTCCATGTCACCCTATGAACCTCAGCTCGAGATTTTTAACCATTCCCGAACGCGTAAACGATAGTTAATGTTAAGCCATCTTAAGCTACTGTCATCTTAATCTACTGTCATTTATTTTTAATCAATGAAAGTTAAAAAATGGCTTTACTTTTCCAAAGAATACTATATGCCATTTCGACTTCAGACACTTTCCCATCGTCGTGTCGTCGCTTCCCTCTGTCTTTTCTATAAGTATTTCCAAGGCAATTGATCTAATGAGCTCGCCTCCTTGTGATCTCGACCGCATGAATTTGAGCGTACTATGAGATTGGCAACTAGGTATCATCGTTTTGCTGTTGAAACAGCTGGATATGACCGCAAGCTGTTTTAATAGTTTCTTACCTGTGGAACTATCATCCGCTTTCTTGCGTCTCTGTACCCTTCAACGTCGATCGCCTTCTTGAAACCTGTTCTTTTATTGTCCTTTCTCCTCATTGATGTATTCTCATTCTTAATAACCCCATTGCATCTTAGTAGCATTATCGCCTTGCATGGGGTTAAAGGATTTTTAAAAAAAGAAAAAGAAATAAAATGTGTTTGCTATACACATTTTAGAATGCGCGCGCGTGCGTGTCTGTGCGTGCGTGCGTGCGTGTGTGCGTGCGTGCGTGTGTGCGTGCGTGCGTGCGATAAGTGGTTGGTCTCTCAAAAATTAGTTTCTTTAGAGAAAAACAAAATGTAACGCATAGGGACTTCGACATGGTGTATTGATTAGCAAGCTTGTCACGTTAGATCAATTACGACTGAGTAGTTGCCTGACTATTTACCTGGCTTTTGCCGGGAAAGTTTCCCCCAGGAAATAGCTCTCTTTTGGGAGAGGGCTGGTGTCATTGCCCGGCATCTGAGGTCTCCCTAAAAGGGGATGTGCCAAGCGGTATTGGGCAATTTTTTTCACGATAATGCCGATACACTCACTTTAACTTTCCCTGAAATATGTTGGAAATCTTCCCAGTTTTCGTTTAGAATCAAGAAAATACTAATACAAAGAAAGATGATCATAATACATTGTAAAATGATAATATTTTACACTTACAACAAGAGGTATGGGTGAAGCCGTTGCCTTCTTTTCCATACACATGTAAATTATATTTTTAAAGTGAAACTTTTTCTGAAACATGTTGGAAAATTATAGTCTGAAACTAAGAAAATACAAAAATTTAAGCAAACTGGTCACTGTGTATTAAAAAAAAAAACATGTAAAAAACGAAGGCTTTAAGTTTAACTGACGCCTAGAGGGGTAAAACTCTCCCGAAAATGGTCAACCTGTTTATTGTAGGTATATCAAGTTTTCATAGTTTAGTACATCCCAAATCTATGACTACGTATGGCCAGAGAAACTGCTAGCTCTCTTAATAATGTCAGTCGCCCTGTCGGCGGAAGTGGGTGTCAAGCCAAACCCATGCTTCCCTGTGTATTCTACGACAAAATTCGGTATTAAATAACCTGGTTTTGATTGATTCGATCTCTACCTTTGCAGGTTATTTAAAGCCAGAAAATATTTTTACATTGAATTTATTTTTAGATATTAATGATTGAGTGATACTAGTCTTACTAATTATCCCATAGGTGGGGGGGAAAGCGGTGAATTCATAACTTTCTCAAGGGTATTTATGCGTAAGGGAATATAACGTACCCAACTGAAATTAAAAATTCCGAGCCATTATCCATTACACCACCCGCACATCTAAACTTGCAGCACCTGGTATTCCCAAGAAGTGACCCAGTTAGGTAGTGACCAGTCCCGACATTGCTTAACGTCGTTAATCGTACGTAAACCAATTACATAGATTAACTCAATACAAAAAAAACGGGTTGACCGTAGTCGGGATCATTGAGTCAATGCAAACGATCCTTTCCTTAGCTGCATAGTATATGCTTCGCTAGGGTTAAAGTTTTGAATAAAGAGTTTTCCTTCTCCTAGACAGGTTGACACCCAAGGCTATAGAAACCCAGTCTACCCTGCTGTTTAGCCATAGATGCGACCGGAGAAGAATTGGATTCATAGATTTCCCAGGGTTATTATCCATGTAAGTGAATGTAATGAACTCGACTGGAATTCGAACTGGACTCTCCAAGTCCTCAATCTGAACCGCAATCCTGCAACATAAAATCAAATGACTGAAAATGCAGGTAGGAAGATTGTGTTACTTCAATCTTTTAGGATGCCTGCCACAAGGCCATAGATGTGGGGCGAGTTTTAGTAATATTGGTTTGCAAGGCTATTTTGCCTATCACTATTCAGTGGAGTGCTTTCATAAAACTACGAGGGTCATTCAATAAATAAGGTGAATTTTACGGTATAAGGACTTCTAATACAGATAGAAGCTTACTTTTTTTTTCAACGTAGTCTCCCAGCACTGTCACACACTTTTCCAATCTGTGCATAAGCTTCCGTATTCCTTCAGCGTAAAAATCTTTGGACTGATGTCTCAGCCAGTCGCTCACAACATTTTTGACTGCATCGTCACTTTTAAACTTCGTGCCTCTCGTGAACGCTTTCAAGGGACCAAACAGGTGAAAGTCTGAAGGGGCAAGGTCTGGGCTGTAAGGGGGATGAGGGAGCAGTTCCCAGCCCAGCTCGTTGATGGTCTGCACCGTTTGGGCTGCTGTGTGAGGCCTTGCGTTGTCATGATGCAAGATGACTCCTTCTGACTGATGACCCCTGCGTTTGTCCCAACAGTTAAGTTCAAAATCCTTGCAATGTCATCCACTGTCACCCTTCTGTCAGACTGAATGAGGTCATTGACTGATTCGATCACCTCAGGAGACCTCACTTCTGTAGGCCTCCCAGGCCTGTCTTCATCCTCCAATCTGCTCCGTCCTTCTTTAAACAATTTAGCCCACTTGTAGACATTTTTTTGGCTGAAACAGGTGGCACCATACACAGTTGACATTCTCCTATGAATTTCAACTGGTTTGCACCCTTCAGCAACCAAAAACTTGATAACTAACCACTGTTCAATCCTGGAGCATGCTTCTTGGTCGGCCATCTTTGTTAATCGCCAAAACTCTCAAAGTCTTTTTTCAATCGGCAAAAGAAATTAAATCCACGCGAAAAAGAAGTAAAACAAAAAATAAATAAAAAAGAGTAAGCTTCTATCTGTATTAGAAGTCCTTATACCGAAAAATTCACCTGATTTATTGAATGACCCTCGTATTATAATATCTATCTTTTAGTTTCAAATAGACGGGCAGATGTAACAGTTCAGAAGATATCCCTAGCTCAGAGTTATTGTAGACTAGTCTGTATAAGTTAGGCTAGGTCAGTTTATACACAAAGGTGTAAAATAGGACCGGTCAGCATATTCTCAACTTGAGCAGAATATACACCCTCATTTTTCCATTAACTAAGATGTATATAACTGTATACAGTCCTCAATTTTATTCCGATTCCTTGGTTTGCATATTAATAGGCTATTGGTCAGCTAGTGCCTGACTGAATGGTCTTATATCAGTTTGTAAACTGGGGCCATCATATAGCGTTCTAGTTAAATCTCCTCACACATGATGAAGAGACTTGTAGCAACAGAAATTTGGTTAGTAGATACCAAAATCAAACATGTACAAAAATTAAAATATCTGTGAAGTGCTTTAACAGTGGACGGAATGTGCGAAACTGAAATCCGAAAGCGCATTAGCATAGCGAAAGGTGCCTTCCAAAGCTAAGCAGATTACTAAGAAACAGAAAAGAAAACTTCGTTAGAAACAACGTAATGAGTACTAAACTCTTATGTAATATTTCCTCCTATATTACAGAGAATGCTAGACAATCTCTTCAAAGATAAATAAAAGACTTTAAGAAACTGAAATGTGATTCTATAGAAGGATGCTGAGGATACCATGGACCGAAGATGCGAGTAACGACGAAGTTTTAGAGAAAATGGAAACAAAAAACGACACATGCATTCAACATCAAGAAGAGGCAGTTGAAATGTCTAGGATACATAATCAAGATATAGAGGACTTAGAAAATCTAATACTCACAGGACAGATTGAAGGTAAGCGAGAAAGAAGAAAACAATGTATAACCTAACTAGAGATGGAAAAATGGAGTAATTGAATGGCGGAACAAGTTTTAGGATAGATAACAAAAAGACAAATTTTATTAAGCGCTACAAAGGACAGGAAATAATGGAGAGCCATGTTCGCCAACGTCCTCATGGGATACGACACATAGAAGAAGCAGTTGATACCAAGAGTAAAAGAGAGTATAAGCTAGGATATAGTTTAGATTACGCCATTTTAATACCCCCGGTGCGAATCTGGATGAATAGAACGCGAAGTGGAATTAGACCGGAAATAGAAAAAGAACAGTGCAGCTTTGTCAAAGTCACCGGAACAAGAAATGCGATATTTATGACCAGAATGATATCAGAGAAAGCAATACAAATGCAGCAGAATGTGCACTTATGTTTTATAGATTGCACAAAAGCATTTGACAAGGTACGACACGGTGATCTATTTGAACTGCTAGGAAAACTCGATCTAATTGGAAAATATATTAAAATAATCCAGAACTTATAATAGGAGCAAACCATCCGCATACGGATAGAAAATAAATTGAGTAGCTACACAAAAATAAAAAAGGGGCATAATGCAAGGACGTGTCTTCGTGACAGATTTATTCACCGTGTACAGCGAGGCTATCCTAAGGGAACTTGAGATCCTACCAGGATTTATTATCGGTGGACGTAATCGTAACAATATAAGATACGGAGATGACACAGTGTTGATGGCCGACATGGAAAGGAAACTACAGGGCCTCCAAGACAGGGTAGTAAAAGAAAGCAAGATAGTGTATGGGGCACCCAGTGAGGATCGAAGTCACTACTCAGTCGTCGTAATTGATCTAGCAAGACAAGCTTTCTAACAATTACACCACGTCGAGTTGCCCCAATATAGCGATTTTCCAAGCGTAGCGTAGATGTTGCACAAGGCCGAAAGTAGCGTGCACCCAGTGAGCATCGAACTCACTACTCATTCGTAATTGTTCTAGCGAGACAAGCTTGCTAACCATTACACCACCTCGAGGTGCCCAAAAAAGAAAGCGTGATAAAAGGACTAACCATCACTTTCAAGAAGACAGAAAATATAGTCATCGGCAAGTGGAAAAGCCCAAGATGTGAGTTACAAAATTGTTAGCATCAAGCAAATACAGAAATTTCAATATCTGGGAAGCGTTCTAACAGGAAATTGGAAAATGCGACACCGAGATCCGAAGCACACATTGGACTAGCGATGGAGGCATTCCAAAAGCTAAGCAAAGCGCTGAAAAACAAAAAAAATCCGTTAGAACCAAAGAAAAGAATGCTGAATTGTGATGTGATATTCATCATCTTATATGATAGTGAGAGCCGGACATTCTTTCCACGGATGAGGAGAAATTTGGAGGCAAGATAAATGTGGTTCTACAGAAAGATACTGAGAATTCCATCTGTAGAACGAGTAAGCAATCTGGAAGTCTTAAAGAAAATGGCAACAAAAACAACGCTTATGCTCAGAATCAAGAACAGACAGTTGAAATAACTCGAACACATAATGTGGAAGGCGAATTTGTCAAACTTAACCCTCACGGGGCATATACTAACGGTAAGAAAGCTAGGGGAATGCAGAATACCACCCACCTGGCGAGCTTCTGTAAATATTTGCTAGAAAGGGACGCAAGACCCTTGGCAAAAGTAGAAAAACTGTTAAGAGCCACAAGGAGGCACATGATTTCACATGTCCTCACGGGACGCGGTGTATAGGGTAGAAGATGAATTGAGTAGCTACACAAAAAAAGTCAGTGGCGTAAGACAATGATATGTTTTCTTCCAGGATTTATCCAACTTCTACTGCAAGGGAACTAGAGACGCTTCCAGGATTTATTATCGATTGGCGTAATTTTAACAATATAATATACGTAGATGACACTGTATTGATGGAAAGAAAACCACAGGACCTCCTAGACAGCCTAATAAAAGAAAGTGACAAAAAAAAAAAGAAAGAAAAAGACTAACCATCAACAGCAAGAAGACAGAATGTATGATCATCAACAAGAGGAAAATCCCAAGTCATGATCACCCACGACCCTAAGAAACGCGACACATAGAATATAAGCATATCCACCAAAAATATCGTCTCATTCATTCGGGACTAAGCTAAACTAGACATAATTATATTCTTGCAAGGGTTTAATCTGGATTGCTACACCGGAATGATATTTGGCATAAAAATTCACCTTGGACATTCTCGTTACATCTTTTATTAAATATTCAGGAAATTTCCCCACATCTCTTAATTTTGGCTAAAAACAGCTTTAGGACAAAACATTTTATTACTGAAATTTAAAAAAAAATAAGCTATAAAATATATTCCTGCCACCCCTTTTATTCCAACCGCCACGTTTATTGAAACTCAAATGGAGCAGTATTAATGCTTCATGGGTTTTAGTTTAGTTCTTTTACGACTTATCAACCTTTTGAGGCTTATTTAAAGCCCGAACAGATCTCAGGTTTTTGCTTACCGTGTTCCCAAGTGGCCCCCTTTCTAAGTATTGGCCGGACTCGATATTGCTTAATTTCGCTGATCGAACGAGAACAAGTGGTATGATCGTAGGTCTGCTCCACGGGTAAAGGGTTATTTATCTTTATGTCATCATTTAGTAAGGTTATCTTAGTTTGACAAAATGTTTTAAGATCGAACTCACGACTCAGTAGCAATGGTCAACTAGATTAGCTCATTTCTTATTTTACTCAGCTTAGTATATGGGGCACCAAAATATGGGGCACCCAAGTGAAGATCAAGCTTTCTACTCAATCAACAGGACTGTCTCCTTAACTGTTATCTCACGCCAAGACGCTGACCATGCATATAAGAGCGAGGTTGATTTAACTGAACTGTGTTCAACCAAATGACAACCTTTCAAAAGTTGTTATCATAGCCGGGCTGGGGGGGGGGCGGATAGTGCGAACAAGCTCCAACTGTCTGTAAAATGATTCTGTGACATGCGTCTCAAGCAGCCTCTGACAACTAAGTCCGGCTCCAAGTTAGAGAATGGGCGAATGCTGACACCTGGCGCCTCATAATCAGCTGATTCTGGTAGATACAGGTCGACAGCCCAGGATGGTAACCCGTCTTGGGGAAAGAAAACTCTGATTTTAAACCTCCGCTGCCTTGCTGTCACATCTAAACACGGCTATGGAAGTAAATCCAGGTAGAAAGCTCAGAGCGGAGCCGCGAAAACGGTTGGCTATAAACACTGACGACATTCCGGCAACTCTCGTAGCCAAGCCGGACCCAAATGCAATAACGTGTATTCCTTTGGATATTGTCAGAGACGGGGGTCGTGAAGTCTTCACCCTGGACGTCACTCTAGTCTCAGCACCAAAAGACTGACTTTTGAGCAGAGATTAGCAGAGCACTACTATTCAAACAAAGTTAAGCACAAACCGACACTTAAACGAAGCTGTTAACAAAATTTCGTGAGACTACCTTTCAAATTGGACGGGTTAACTTTGTGATCGAATGAGAAAACCTTAATTACTGCAATCGCGGATACAACAGATATTGCAAACACTCACCACCATAAAGAGGGTGCAGTTCTTGTGAAGACTCGAAAAAGCTTTCTTGTCTCTATCTAATAAATGCGTTAACAGATATCGAACAGTGATACAAGAGGTTGTCCGTTTAACTCTCCACTAAGCCATTACCACGGGTTGAGAAATGCTTATTGGAGCATTTTTTTTTTTTTTTACTTTTTCGTGTACTTATGTAAATAGGAAATGCTAGTTTATATGTTTACTTAAGAAATACTTTCCCGCTTATCCAGTTCTGGTACGCATGTCAATGGAAATGGGCGGGTGGGGGTATTTACGTGTTTGCGCATTAAAGGAAGTGCGCCCTGAGAGGCAGGCTGGAGAGTTATAAGAAAATAGAGTCATTTATGTTCGTCTGATTAGGCTTGTTAGCATTAAGTGAAAACCTGATGTCAAGTGTGTTCGAATATCGGGGATTGAATCTCACTTTAATATCGCCCAGATACAATCGATGTTAATATCTATTGAAAAGATAAGTTTTTTTTTCCTTTTAATATTGTTTGATAGGGATTCACGTTATTTACATTCCGACTGATGTCGTCTTCTTTGTTTTTGTCACAACAATGCTTCGACCGCTGTACCCTCTGGCCTTCTTCAGGTACCCGTCGATCTAGGTAAGCTCCAGGCTGTTTTGGATCGAACACTTTGCTTAATCTACAGAGGTAGATAGTTCTCATTCTGCTGTACATGTTTAGGCGTATTTCCTCTTTGCTATAAATACGCGTATGGTAGCACGTAAGAAAAAATTCGAAACAAGTACCGCCGGTGAGGCGAAAGCAAAAGAAGACAAGATTTGTTAATATAAAATTCTTTTTATTGCCGATAAAGTGGATGTGAGACGAAAGTCTCTTTGTGGGCAAGGGAAGCGGTTTAGAAGACGAGTGGCACGGCCTGTGGTTGATGTGTGTCGGGTTGATTGACCGAAGTTACTGGAAGTGACGCTGAGAGCTTGCTGGTGGTAGATTATTTGAAACGCGAACGTTCGCTGCGATTCTGTTTCAGTCGTTATGAGCGACATTCTTAAAATCAAATGTGGTGGCTCATAAAGTCTTCTTGTTTCATGGTTCTCTTTGGCGATAACGTTCCTGATCGGCTCCTTTTATATTGTTTTTTTGTTGTTTTTATTTATTTATTTATTTATTTTTTTTAAAGATTTATTTTGTGTGACGGATGAGGTGCTCGGTGCCCCTGCGCAGAGGATGACGTTTTTTTTAATTTTTGGTTTTGCTTTCTTAGCATTCTCATCTGACCGACATGTAGAGTGAATCAAAAAGAGATATAATTTCAAACAGGGTATAGCATGTTGTTTTTATGTAGTATTGCTCACGTGTTTCAATGTTTACGTTTTTGCTTAGTCCTTGTTTAAATAAGAAAACTTCCTACTTTAAATCGGCCTTGTGTCATATCCTGTCACTGTCTTGTGACGAGTAAATAACAAGTGTAATATCTGTTCTGTCCTCAACTGAGATGGAAGAAGGCGCTTTCTTCAGTGCACTAAGTGAGGGGGGGTCTGTTTAATACAGACGCTAGCGTGACAGTGATCTTTGAGACTGGACATTTTTTTCCTATGCGTATGCGTATAGGCACCTCCCATAATATGACCTTGTTTCACATTCTGTCTTAGTGGGAGGTCATGTAAATACTAAATTTACTGTCTGTTCTACTCATCTGTATTAGTAATATTAATATTACCTGTTTCCTTATAAGGAAACATTCGGCATTCATTCTCGGTTAGAATTTACAAAAACATTTTTAGACAGTTTTTCAGGAAAATAGTTTTCTTATGTCCATTAACTATTATTCCTCTTTCTAGTATTGATCTGTGTTTTCTTCCACATTTTTTGTTTAACTCTTTGAGCCCTGCATTCCTGAAGAATTTTAACCTTTCTCCCTGAGCTCCTGAGTCAAGATTCGCAAAGAATTGGTATGTAATGTTTCACGGTATATATAAAAATAGTTACAAGTGTTTAACCACCGTTCAACCGGTGACTGGGTATTACGTCATGTTCCTCTACCACCGGTAAAGCGGGGATCAGGGCTTTATGGGTTAAGTTAGTGTCAAATGTCAATGTCTTGATTATGTCATTATTTTCTCTTCGATTAACACGGGTTAACCATTTTAATTGTTGCTGTCATTGAAAGTCCTCAAGTTATGTGGTTTCTCTTATTTGGTACAATTTTTAAATTTTTGTTTGTGATTATGTAGCGCCAGTCTGTCAGATATAATGAAGGATAGACTTCTTTAAGACGTGCAGGGTTCATTCGCTTGAAGTCGTTTTTAACCATTAATTTCAATCATAAATAATGGTCATCTGAAGTTGCCCGGAGATTATTTGGCCAAAATGTCGTGTATACAATAAGATGTATAATAATCATAGATGTGAACAATTGTTGGAATGAAGCGAATACGTTTTGTTTTTTTGTTTGATTTTTGTATCATAACGCTCGGGTCGACCATTAAAAAGCATTAACCAGAAATAAACAAATAGGCCCCGACGAGATTTGAACTCCTGTTCAATATCATTAGAAAATTCAGATATAACGATGCGTCCAATATTTCTTATCAGTTACTGATTCTTTTTTCGTGCCATATTGTTTGCTAATAGCCTTCTACCTAATAGTAGTCGTAGATAAAATAGTATTTTCAGGTCGTTTTTACATTCTACAACCGTTAAATCGGCAATACTGAGCGAAAATAAGACACCCGGTTGGAAATTTTTGTTTACCATGAGAGGATGGTATGGATTATATTATTTTTCAACTGACAAAAGAAATAGGCAACTTTTCTTTGTGCCAAATACGTATAAATAAGAAGCGAAATTGAAAGGTTGTCGTCTTGATAAAATCTGATATGGGTGCATTGATAAATGTTTTGGAGGAGTGGGCAGGACCGAGAGCTTTTCAGCATCCCTTTCGCAAAATAAATATATTTTTAATAGGGCGTCCGATAGCTGAGATTTATTCCCCCTTCTAACGTAACACAATGCGAGGTAAGGTAATTTCTTTTTAAAGTCAGAGATTGTATGTCCACCCGATACGGCACACGATCCAAAGTCGCATTTTATGGTAAGTAATTCAAAAATTACCCGGGTACTTCGGCCACATCAACAAATATTTCTACCGATATCATTCTTTGTGTAGTGGTGTAGGTGTAGTCTGGGGAAATTGATCCTCGGTTACCAGGTTTCAGTTAGAGGCTTTCAGCTGGAAACCAGTCGTGGATGCGAGTTGGCGTCGTATCACTAGAGGGTTGGGTTGGTTTCCTCAATTTTACGACATATCAACCGATATTGTGTTATTTAATGTCGAAATTTGTTTTAGAATACATTTGACTTTGACTTAAATACAGATTGGTCTGATTATACGTAAGTCTCGAGAGAAACACTGGTAGCGTCTACTTTTGAAGTCGTAGTCGATTTATATTTGAGTCTGCAGCTACGTATTGGTCGTATACATACTTGAGTTTATAGGTAAATACCAGTCAGGTTTCTTTTGAGTCTCTATGTTAATATTGGTTATGTTTGTACTTGAGGCTGTAGGTGATCGGCTCTATATTCAAGTCTATATAACTTGAGCTGCGTAAGGCAATAGGCAAAGATGAGTTGTGTTGATATTTGAAACTATACGCAAATATTTGTCGAGTCTATACTTGATGCTATAAGGAAAAATTTGTCAGGTCTGGACTTGTGTCTATAGATAAACATAGGTCGGTTCGATACTTGAGGCTGTAAATAAAGATTGGTCGGGTTTATACTTACGGCTATAGATAAACATTGATTGTGTTTATACTTGAGGCTATAGACAAAAATTAGTCGGGTTTATACTTGAGGCTGTAGAAAACATTGGTCGGCTCTACTCTCTTATACATAAACATGGATCGTGTTTATACTTGAGGCTATATATAAATATTGGTTTAGACAGTTTTTACACACTGTCCAGAAAACAAATCACTTGTACGAATGCAAGAAAAAAGAATGAAAAGCTTAATCGTATTGCATTTTCAGTTGTTTTCATTGAAACTAATATATATATATAACTGTTTATTTGAGAGCAAATACACAATTATATATATATATATATATATATATATATATATATATATATATATATATATATATATGCATATATATATGTATATATATATATTTCCTTGAATACGATATAATATAATTTATCATCTGAAAGAAAAAATATCAAATCGAATGAGAAATTGTATAAAAACTATATCAAACCACCTTGTCTGTCGTATTCAATGAAATGTGCATGAAAGAAGGATTGCTGTCTAAGTACACAAATTTTATATATATATATATATATATATATATATATATATATATATGTATATGTATGTGTGTGTAACTCTAAGTAAGAGCTCTTTCTCATATTTTCACTCTCCTGCCAGGTTCATGCTATGCTAATTCTTTGAACAGTAGTGTATAATTATTTTATTTTATTATTCTTACAAAAGGCTGTTGAAAGAAAAGACTTTCCGATTTTGGAAAGAAAATTACTCATTTGAGTCAGTAATATTAGCTTTTGCCGATTTTCTTTGGTGTTGAAAGCTGTGAAAAGGAAAAGGGTACATCACTTAGCGACAACGCTAATCTACATTATCCTGACCGACCAATTTGCAGAGATCCGGCTTCTTGATCTTCGAAGAGAGACTTCCATTTCATTGACTCTAAATAGGGCTTGAAGACACATTCCAATAGCGAAATTAACCGTCCAAAAGCTAAGCAATGTATTAAGAACCAGGAACAATTTCGTGAGAAACAAAAAAAAAAAAATGCTGAGCAGTTATGTGATGTCGACCCTCGTATATAATAGTGAAAGTTGGGCAATCTTCTCGTAGATGAAGAAGAAACTTGAGTCAGCAGAGACGTAGTTCAATAAAAGAATGTTGGAAATATCATGGACTAAACATATGAGTAATAAGGAAGCCTAAAGGAAAAACAATAATAAATAAAGAAAGCTTATTCTTAGAATCAGAAAGAGTCAGTTGAAACCTCTAGGACACGGAATGAAGAAAGAGGCATATTGAATGCAAGGGAGTCATAGTGTATAATGGGAGCAGAGGGTTCGACAGCCCGGGAATCTATATCGAGAGGACATCCAATCAAGAGTTGACCTTCGACATCACCAAACCTCTTCATGTCACTGAACAGCAGCGATGGGTTTGTTTAAATGAATGGCAGAACAGGGACTGGAAAGGAAGACAAAAAAATGCTACAAAGTATAGGAAGTCGTGGAGAGCCATGATCGTCAATGTCCTGGAAGGATATTTGCACAGAGAAGAAGAAATATAGTCACAGCTTTATTGGGTCTATGCTGCCAGTAACAACATCAATCCGAATTCCATACTACAATTTCATTGGCAGTGTATTCTTACGCGTTGATAGCTCTGGGGGTCTGGCATGTTTTCGGAGCTGAAAAATTACCATTAAGCCAAGGCATCACTATAATACCTTACGATCTCACTAGGCTTTGAGAAGTTAGAGCGGAAATACCACATGCATATAGATGTAGCACGTGTTCTCATTATGGAGTTTCCTGATTTAATTCCTCTTGCTCCGTTGAACAAGTGTGACAAGGTTCTTTTGTTGAGTTTTTACGATAGTCCCTTTCCTGGACTTAATGAATACGGACGGTACATTCTACGCGGGATCATAAATACTGGTATTGAGGATTGGTCTCATGTGTCATTTTAAAATGAGGACTTCCATAATTTTAAAAACGCATTTTATAGTTGGAGATGCGTTGAACATTCGTGGTCTCTACTATTTTATCTACTTTCAACAGCTTATATATTGTTTACAATTGCACTTAAACAGTATTTATTATAGTAGTATATACGTCCCCAAATCCTCCAAGATTTGAACAAATTTTAGACTCGTTATGTTGTCGCATACCTACGGCCGATAATGGGTATGTTCCCATTCACATAAACACAGTAGTAATTACTGTATGTTGGTTTGCAGTTCCGGGCAGAGAAGATCGCCAGACGAGATTATGTCGAAGCGCAGAGTCTCGTCTCGGGAAACAGCTACCCGACCCTGTTCTAGACGTGGTCTACGGGGAATTTTTTAGCCGAGCCTACGGGCTCGGATATCCCACATTAAATTCGGCCTTGTGTCACATCTGACCACGTGAGGCGGTTGGTAGATACCTTGCATTGGGAGATTCATTGTGGAATTAACTTAACTCACTTCTAGCAGTTGACTACTTCTACGCGCCGCTGGCGAATCTTGTGCTGTTATCGTTCATTACCAACCTTCGTTTAATTATTCTATTCAGCAACCTTCCCTAGGTTACAACACATAACATCCAGAAAACAAGAGTACTTGTACACAGACACACAAACACTCACACACACACACACACACACATATATATATATATATATATATATATATATATATATATATATATATATATATAAAGAATGAAAAGGTATAAATAAAAAAAACTTCGTTCAAATTGCCTGTCTGTCTTTTCTTTTGTTTCTTTCTCTAGATTTCTTCTATTGTCGCCATTGTTTATTTGTTCACGGTTTTCATTTTTTTTTCCTTTGGTTGTTTCAAGTGCCTTCGTTTGACAGGTTTGTTTTGGTATTTGGAATCTTTAACAATACTTTGGTTTGTTTTATATATATATATATATATATATATATATATAAAATATATATATATATATATATATATAAAGTAAATCACATTGATTAGTGGTGTTAACAAAAATGGTGGTCGATGTATGAATACAGACCAAAAGTTTATACCACTAATAAATATAAATTGTCAAGTGTTGATGGGAGAACCTAATGATTGTATCGTGCATGAAACTACTACTGGTGATGAAATAAATCTGTCTGTCTGTCTTTCTCTCTTTTTCTCTCTCTCTCTTTATATACATATATATATTATGAAATGGACAAAGTCCGACAATTATTTTAAGACTGTTTATTAATACTGTTTATTATAAACAGGGCATTTACTTAAATATTTGTATCTATAAAAAGAATGTATGAACATACATATGTCTTAAAATAATTGTCGGACTTTTTCCATTTCATAATGTGTGACGTCATTTGTTTACATTTGGATACGCATTGAGCAGATATGAATGTACATGAGAGAATCATGGAGGATTGTAGTTTAAAAGCCATAAAATCGACCTTGCTGACCGAACGATCCTCTGTGGTCCAATCGGTTAAGGCACGTCAGGCTATATGACGGTTCCGTATAGGATACAGGTTCGGACATTCAGGCCGGTAAATGTTGTTCAATACTGTTTATTATAAACAGAGCATTTACTTAAATATTTGTATCTATAAAAAGAATGTATAAACATAAAGAAATGTCTTAAAATAATTGTCGGACTTTCGCATTATATATCCAATAGATTTCATCTGTTTCTTTTTGTCAATTTCATAATATATATATATATATATATATATATATATATATATACATATTTGTGTATTTAGGCAGCAATCCTTCTTTTAAGCACATTTCATTAAAAACGACTGACAAGGTGCTTTTATTTAGTTTTTTATATAATTTCTCGTGCGATCTAATAAAGTTTTGCTTTTCAGAGGATAAATTATATAAAAACTGTCCGAATTTTCTTTTTATCCGAGCGCTTTCGGCTATACATTTAGCCATTTTCAAGGATTATATTTCATATATATATATATATATATATATATATATATATATATTTCATAATATATATATATATATTTCATAATATATATATATATATATATATATATATATATATATATATATATATGCACATTTCATTAAAAACGACTGACAAGGTGCTTTTATTTAGAAATTATATAAAAAAATAAATAAAAACACCTTGTCAGTCGTTTTTAATGAAATGTGCATGAAAGAAGGATTGCTGCCTAAATATACAAATGTATATATATATATATATATATATATATATATATATATATATATATATATGTGTGTGTGTGTGTGCGTGTGTGTGTGTGTGTGTGTGTGTGTGTGTTAATGAATATTTGGGTAGCAAACTCTCCTTTAAACATATTTCATTAAACATGCCAGACAAGCAAAATTTAATTCATTTTTATATAATTTTTCCTTCCAGCATTCCTAGATTTTTCCGTTTGGTGGGATTAACGGAGGGCAAAAATGCTCCATATTGTACATTGTGCCAAACGTTTTCAGACACTTCTTTAGCCAATTTCAATGTGGGTAGATGTTGTTAATTTCTCTTCATGTTTTGAATGTTCAAAATTTATTTTCTTCTTGTGTTGTTTTGAATACTAATAGGAGCGTTTATTTCGAGCTTTCATGTGTTGCGCGCGCCTTGAATTCTAGTGGAAACGGAAAAATGTAAGAACAAATAATTAATTAAATTTTCCTTGTCTGTCATATTTAACAAAAGCTATATATATATATATATATATATATATATATATATATGTATCCGATGCAATGAGAACGAAAGTAATATATAAATTCCAACGTTCGCAGCGTTAATTCAAAAAAAGAGCTCGATACATATAGTAGAGCGATAATTATTTATTTATTATAATTTTATCATATAGACAAAACCATTTTACTCACTACAAACATGCAACTTGGTTTCAGTGCATTTCAACTGCACTTCGACGGGTGGGGGTCGAAAATGGTTACACCTACAAACAGGATTGTTCATAACCATTTTCGACCCTCACCCGTCGAAGTGCAGTTGAAATGCACTGAAACCAAGTTGCATATTTGTAGTGAGTAAAATGGTTTTGTCTATATGATAAAATTATAATAAATATATATATATATATATATATATATATATATATATATATATATATATATATATATATATATATATATTCTCATCAACGTAGCGGACATATATTTTAGGTTTACAGACCTGTGTAAATATGGTATTTTCTACATGGGACATGCAATAGTTGGAAAAGTATGGACCAAGTAGATTTCCCATTCTAACACCATTAGTTTGGGTGTAGATTTTGCCATTATGCTCATAGAATGGAGCTTTGGTTTTGCATGCGTGTAGTAATTTTTTTAGTAAAGATGTTTTGATGGATGGCGGAGGGATAGAATTATTAGTATACACAGAATTGAGGATAATGCCAATGGTTTGATCGACGGGAACGTTATGTGTGTGCGTGTGTGCGTGCGTGTGTGTGTGTGTGTGTGTGTGTGTGTACTTTGCGAACCATTTGCATTAATTTACTTTTGTAAATTGTCCATCCTTTAAATGAAAACCTGATGACTAGTGACACTGTAAGAAAACAACTCGAACGACACTGTGAGAGTATATATATATATATATATATATATATAAAACATAGATTTGAACCAGAAATGTTACATTATGCAAAGAATGCTTTTCAATTGACAATGTTTTGTTTATTTTACACACGCACACACACAAACGCACGCGCGTTCATACACACACCAATGCGCATATGTGTACACACACACACATTCACACACTTAAACACACACAAAGAGACATTCACATGCACACAATTCAACATCGAAATGTTTGCTGTTGATAAATTTCCGTATTATATTCCCTTCCAGAACTTTAGCGTAACAAGTTCTAAGCTTAATGGCATCATTTCACCGAAGTTAATCAACGTTGAGCCTAGTCACTACCTAGATGGGTGACGGCTTGGGAATACCAGGTGCTATACTTTTGAATGTGCGGGTGGTGTAATGACTCAGAATTGTTAATCAGAGACCCGAGTTCCAATTACCGTTGTCTTTTTTTATATCACTTACGTGCAAATACCCTTTGGGAAAGGTATGGATTCACCTGTTCTTCTCCTAACTATAGGTTAATTAGTAAGATTTGTATCATTATTGCCTAAATAAAAAAAATTGAAAATATTTTCTGGCTTTAAATAATATGCAAATGGTTGATAAGCCATATAAAAAAAATCAAAGTTCAGGTTATTTAAATCAATTTTATTCTGATGAAGATTACAGTCAATGAGGAACTTGTGAAAAAGTAAAATTCCCCCTCCTCTGAAACCCTGAAATTCTCCCCTGGTTAAGAACCCCTGATCCAGACAAATGAAAAGAAAGAAAGAGAGAGTTTCTTTGACAACATGAATTTGTACAGGTGCTAGTTGGCTGTTGTTGCTGTTACATCTATTTCTTTTCTACAGCCAATGGTATATGCCAGGGAGCCTAACTCACTACAATACTAATGAATAAAGTTTGGAACAAAAGCGTTGTAATAGGGGAAGAACAATGTTTTTCTACAAGATGCTGGAACAAATAATGGTTAGAATGCTGTCAGAATGAATAATAGAAATGCAGAAAGGTCTGTGGTTCATTTACTACACAACAACACCCAATAAAGTATGATACAATGAACTTCTTAAAATGCTAGAAAAGCCTGGTTTACATGAAAAGGGTATGTAAATAATCCATAATTTATAGTTTGAATTAATTGCTTGAATACAAATAGACAGCAATTTCACCAAAATTGAAAGAAGACAGAACTTTTTTGGTTACCTTGTATTACTGAAAATTTTCATTCTTTTTCATATTAGTAGATAGGGATTATTTTTATAGAGAAGTTAATAGCAATAGAAAATGTTGATGGATTTTTAAATTTGAATACATGCATAGTAATAGTATTATATAACTAATTATTAAACGAATAAACTGAAGCATACTTCAACATGCAAAACGTTCAGTAGAATGATGGTATTGTAATTTAATAAACAAAAATTTCGATAAAAGGTCAGGTTATTTAAATCAATTTTATTCTGATGAAGATTACAGTCAATGAGGAACTTGTGAAAAGTAAAATTCCACCTTCTCTGAAACCCTGAAATTCTCCCCTGGTTGAGAACCCCTGATCCAGACAAAGGAAAAGGAAGAAAGACAGGGTTTCAAAGTGCGATAGATTTTCGTATGGTTAAGGACTTGTATGTGTTTACGAGGTTCGTTAATGTTTTGCGATTTCTGCCGTAAATACTGAACTGATAAAATAATCTGCTCTTAACTGCTACGATCAGAGCTTTTTTGCCGGTACGTTCTCCGGCCATTGCCACGTTCATGCTGCATCTGGTAATCCTCAAACAGCTTTCAACAGTTATCACAATTATAGTAATAACCGAAAATTTAATTCATCGAAACAAAAAATGCTCTGCTTAAAGCGTCTTCAAGATTAACACATATATTTTCGAGCAAGGCCGGAGAGCGCATCGGCTAAAACTCTAATTTCGATTATGATTTATCATGATCGGGCAAAGTGGCCAGACTGGAATTCAAAATAGCAATTGCTTAATGACTTTTTTTTGCAATTTTTGAAAAAATATTGAATGGTGATTGTAATATTAAGCCCAGAAATTTAAATATCTGAGAAGTATCGAACGTCTTCCTTGTTTGTCGTGTGTACCCCAAGACGTAGACGATCATGGCTTTAATAAACTTTGTCTTTCTGTTATACCTCCTAAGCTCCGTCCCGCCATCCATTTACTCAAGTTCATTAAGTATGCTATGCGCATTCTTCCTCTTGCCCTCATCTGTGCCGTGAGTCTCAGATATTCCAAGCCCTCCTCACTTATTACAGTGTAACCCGGCTGTAAGAGACCCGGATATAAGATAAACCCGGATATAAGAGAGATTTTATCTGGTCCCAAATTAGAGCCATACTTACCTAAACAAAATAGACCAAACCCGGATATAAGAGCAACCCGGATATAAGATACTTATTATCCGGTCCCGACAACTCTCTTATATCCGGGTTACACTGTAATAAAAAAATTCCATATTACAGTGTATGTTTTTACTTCTTTTTCATTTATTTATTATTTTTAATTATTTATGGATAGCTAAAATATACAATTTCTTTTCGTGGCCCTTTCAATGCTGGGTAGAACCATGGGTAACCGTTACATTTGTTGGATTTTTGACACTGAAGTGAGCTTAAAAATATTGATTCGCCAGAATGTATATTCCAAGCCCACCTTACTCATTATATTCCCCAGAAACCTCAACTCTATCTTCATGATGCTAAGTATTAATTTTGTTTCTATTTTCTCCAAAACTTCGTCGTTACTCCCATGTTCCGTCCACGGTTTCCTCAACATCCTTTTGTAGAACCACGTTTCTGTTGCTTCAAGTCTCCTCTTCATCTTTGAAGAGATTGCCCAGCACTCACTGCCATACAGATATATGCTATGCATTTTCTTTGTTTCTACCGGAATGTTCCTCTTTCTTAGTACTCTGCTTAGCATTTGGAATGCTTCCTTGGCTTACCAAATAGGCATTCGGGTTTCAGTATCACTCTTTCCGTTATCTGTTAAAACACTTCCCAGATATTTAAATTTCCGCACTGGTTTGATTTTGGTAAATCCGATATTGCAATTTGCACTCTGCTAAAAACCATGCATTCTGTCTTTCTGCACTTGATATTTAGTCCTTTCTTCTCGCTTTCCTTCACTACTTTCTCTAGGATTTTTTGTAACTTTCTTTCTGTTTCTGCTATCAACACTATATCATCTACATACTTTATGGAGTTAAGATAATGGCCATTAATATTAAATCCTGGCAGCTCTCTCAGAATAGCCTCGCTGTATATGTTGAATAAATCCGGCGAGAAGGCACATTCTTGTCTTGCACCCATTTCTGTTTTTGTATAGCTGCTGGACTCATTTTCTATCTGTATGCAAGCCGTTTACTGACAGTATAGGTTATTGATTATTCTGTTATCTTTCCCAAATATATCAACTTTGCGGAGCAGTCCCAACAGACTTTGTGACCTTATCGATCGTCATTGTGTAATCCGAAGGCGCATTGGATTAGCATAAGATGCATTCCAAAAGCTAACAAAAGAACAAAGAAACAGTAAAATTTCGTTAGCAACAAATAAAAAAATTACTATGTGATATCAATCCTCTTATATGGCGGCGAATGATGGAAAATCTCACCGATGAATAGAAAGCTGGAGGCAACTGGAGAAATGTGGTTCTACAGAAAGATGCTGAGAATTGGATGAAGTCTTAAAAATATGGAAACAAAAAGGATACTCATACTCAGAAACAAAAAGAAACAGATGGAATCTACTGGATATATAATGCGAAAGGAGGGCTTGAAAAATTTGACCCTCACATGGCATATCAAAGTCAAGAGAGACAGGGAAAGGCTAACCTACCTGACGAGCTTGTGTGAAAGTATGGCAGAACAGAGAGAAGACAGTTTGGCTAATGAACAAACATTACTAAGGGTTACAAGGGACGGGAGAACTCATTCTCTGAAAGAAGAAAAATAGTAACAATAATGGCGAGGACGAGGCACTGTAGGGTAATGGATAGCGACTCGTATTAAGGAATCGGAGAGCCGAGTTCAAATTCCAGTCGAATCCATTACATACATTTACGTGCTAATACCCTAGGGAAAGATATGAATCCTCTTCTTCTCCCAGGACAGACTGGGTTCTGTAGCCGTGGGTGGCAACTGGTCTATCGTAGAAAGAAATGGCAACCTACTGCGAGAAAAATAACCTGCTTCGTCAGTCATATATCGAAAGATAATTGATCGCCTAAGCGTGTATCACGCATGGCACATGACTGAATGGCGAGAACAACTTTTTCCATGCAGGAAACATTTGGCATTCATTGACCGAATGGTTAGGTTTAGTATCGGCTAAAATTGATAAAATCTTTGCAGGAAACTGTTATCGCTGCTTCCAGCATTAACAGGGGTTTCCTAGCGTTTTGTTCGAAGTAGTGTAGAACGTCAGAAATTTTCATTATGCCATTATTTGCTCTTCGTGATGCATGTGCAATACATTTTAGTTGCTGCTGCTGTTGGAAGTCTTCAATTGATTTTCCTTATCCTGAAAATTCGCCGTAAAAATTTTTGCTGTGGGAAAACTCGCCTCGGGAATTTTCGCAGTAGGAAAATTCGCCGTATAGAATTTTTGCTGTAAGACAATTTCGCCGGATTTTTTTCGATACCCTTATCTTGGACGACTCTTGGAGTAATGCTCAATTCATTATGCAAAGTACCTTGTTATCAAGTATATATGGATGTCGTTTTTTTACAGGGTCAAACATCAGAAAAGAAATTAGAAAGTAAACATTTATTTAGAAAAAAATAAAAGACAAAAATATATCAAATTACCAAAGAAATAATTTAGAATCTGTTCAAATTCCAAGAAATGCTTCGTAAATAATGTGTTTTTTATGCGTTGAACTATAATGAAGCATTTTCCGCTGAAGTCTTGCATTGATATCAATATATATTTTCTTCATTTGTACGGCATCTCCACGGTCTAACTCACACTCTTTTTCTTTTGCTAATATCTCTTCCTTTTTCAAATACGCAATTAGTTTCCACAAATTTTGGTTGCATGTTAGTCATGGAGCTCTGTAGTGCATTTTGGAAGCCTTCTGCGCTATTGTTAGTTGTCAGATATACTTGAAAACAAGGTACTTCGCATATTACAAAAAATGCAGCGAAATTGTCTTACGGCAAAAATCATATACGGCGAAATTTTATACGGCGAAAATTCCTGAGTCGAGTTTTCCTATGGCAACAATGTTTACGGCCAATGTTCCTAGAACCATCTATTTCGCATCTATTATTTGGTACAGTCCTTTTGTTTGGGATTCCGTAGCGCTTGTCAACGAGATTCGAAGAAGGAAGGTCCTCTCTATCAGTTGGTTGGTTCATTCCCTCGAAACCATTTTTTATTATTAATTTGCGAAAACAATTGTATATAGCTGAGAGTTGAGAAATTTCTGAACGAGTTTGGTGCCATACATGGCATCCATATTAGAGATTAGATCTGACGAGGCAATTTAAGAACATGACTCGAAGTCTTAGATAAATGTTTTGATTTCATAGCCTCTTGCAGTGTTGGACAAAACTAACCCGAGTGCAGACTATTCTATGTTCAATTTCGTCATCTCCTTTCCTGGGCAACCAAAAAGTGGTTAGTTTTACCAATAAACTTGATTACTGATTATAGAGGTATCCAATACTCTATGTCAAAACTTCAGACAATACTTCGTTAACAACTTGTTTTCAATGTTGACTAAAACTATTGACGAGAAAAATTGGTTCCAGTAGACGCAACATGTTGGCATGTCTATCCGAACACAGGCCTGTTTACTGGCCAGGATGACTGTCTACTCTCGATGTTTATCGGATCAAAGTGTCCGATCAGCGAGCAGTTTTCAACAAAAGATTTAACGAAGGGTAATCTATAGATAAGCTGTATCGTAGTCCATAATCAGTTGTAGTTTATTTTTGCTGTTTCTATGGAAAGAAATATCGGGTGTAACAGCAAAATTGTCCAAACCGTGTAACTGCATAATTGTCCACCCCACAAAATGTTTAATATCTAAAAAAAAAAAACAACAAAAAAACAACTAAACTAAGTGAGTTTTTTTCCAAGTTTTCTGATAAGACGTTTAGCCATCTAAACTCCATTTTTCGTAATAATCACTGAAAAACACGTCGAGTTATTCAGCGAAACGAGAATAGGTTAAAATCGTTTTATGTCAGCCCCACTATATCTTCCCAACTGAGCAATGGTGAGAGGAAAAAGATCATTCAGGCCTTCAGTAATGGTACCAACATTCATATTCTGGATTCCATCTTCAAAGTCCATTCAAGAACCACCAAGAGAACGGTGAATAAGTTTAAAAAAGAGGGAGCAGTAGAGAGGAAAACTGGATCAGGAGGGCACATCTGGTCTGGGGCTTCTGATGTGCCTCTCAAGATTCTTGACAGAATCCAAAGAAGGGTCTGTAAAGGTAAACGATCTGGACTAGGCATCTCGACTTCAGTTACATTCTACAAATATTTTCACAGCAAAAGCTCTGATGAGGTTTTTTTTTTACCTGGCTCCCAGACTACATGAACTGAATTGGCAAATAGGTCATACTGTTGCACTAGCTAGATGAAACTGCCACTTGCACACTAACAGTTTCTTTTCTCGCTCTTGCAATTTGTAGAACTCTCTTCCAATCTCTTGTTTCACCAATAACTACAATTTAAAAAAAATTAAATGCAACGTCAATCGACATCTTCTGTCTTCTTTAACTCTGTTCCTTTTTTTTGTCCTTTCCTCCATCTTCCCTATTCTCAGTCTTCTCATTCTCGTTATCTTTCACTCCCTGTAACGCATTTTATTCTAGTGGCATTGTCGTCTTGCTTGGGGGAAAAAACGATTTTCTCACCATAATCTATTTTAAATATTTATAAATCTACCATTCGTCCTTGGTTTAAATATTGCTGCCACATCTGTTCTGGTGCCCCTGCTATATATCTCGAGATTCATGACAAAATCCAAAGAAGAATCTGCAATGTTATTGGTCCTGATATGTCATCTTGCTTTTAGTCCACTTCCCATCGCCATAAAGCAGTTTGCTCGTGCATTTTCTTTAAGTACATTCATAGTAATTGTTCTGATGAACTTTCCTCAATACTACCTAGTCGATATGAATTTAAGCACCGTACTAGATTGGCGGCAAGGTCTCATCATTTTAGAATTGAAATTACTAGATGTAACCGTAAGTTCCATGTTAACAGTTTCTTCGATCTCACTTCTCGCTTGTCGAACTCTCTTCAAACCTCTTGCTTTACAGTCAAGTTTAAATGCAGTACTAGATTGGCGGCAAGGTCTCATCATTTTAGAGTTGAAATTGCTAGATGTAACCGTAAATTCTGTGTTAACAGTTTTTCTCGCACTTCTCGCTTGCTGAACTCTCTTCCGGCTTATTGCTTCCCAGTCAACTTTGAACTTCAAAGATTTAATTGCAATGTCAATTGTTATCGTCTGTCTTACTAATTCTTGTTCTTTTATTGTTTTCTCACTCTAAAATAGTCTTTTTCTCATATTCTCTAACACACAGTAACCCAATGCGTCATAGTGACTTTATTGTCTTATTTGGGGTGAAATAAATAAACGTTTAAATTTTCTTATTTTCCGGAAACTAGAAAACAAAATAGAAAACGAATATATATTTAGCTATTTTTAAATATTATTGTTTATTAAATACAATGCTCAAGATCCACTCAAGGTAGAGGATTTCTAAATGAGGTTATGGAAAGGGCGTACAAGGAAGGAGTAAAAGGTGCATATTATTAAGATATGGGAAGTGAGGAATTTGGATACCGACACAGAAACACCTCAAGTGCACATTTTAAAAAATAGCTGGATTAATCGCCTGAAAGCAAAGCCGTAATTGTGCACTTAGCATCGAGAGACATTAACTGAGACTGCTGCACAATCCAGATATTGTGCATGTCTTTGCAAACAGCCCCCTTCCCCAAAGAAAAACATCGAAATTTTCCTCAAGATATGTCAGTTTTCTTTCTTTCTTTTTTTTTTTTTCAATATTAGGTCTGGATTACGTATATGACAATTTTTTTTTAAATGACATTAACTAACAAAGAAACCCAACAACCTTAAATAAAAAAATTGAATAAATTCAACCAATGGCCAGTAATAATAATAAAAAATCGCTGATAACGTCTAGTAATAATAAATGTACGTAATAATCATCCGATATTTGCATGTTTAAAACCATAAAACGCTAAAAAAACGGAACATCGTAGGACAATTTTTGTTAGTGCAATACTTTTAAAATATTTTAACTTTGAAAATAACTTCCAATCCATTCGGACCGGCGGTTTCCAAATATATTTATTTATATATACAAGCAGGGTGCAGCAGAAATACCTCCAACATATACCTCCTAGAAACACCTCCCACATAATGTTAAGACGTCAGCCAGGTGAAGACATCATTGCCACTAATATTTTGCCATTATGTGGGAGCTATTTCTGGGAAGATTTCTGCAGCAGCCGGCATAACCTGACATAAAAAATGATCTGTTCAGGAGAAATAACTCCAGGTTTGTTAACTGCTAATTACAAAATTGTTTTCCTTTCTTTCATCTTAAAAAATAATAGGTATAATCAAGCGGGTTTCCGTGAAGCACGGCAATAATTAACAACTGCAAGGAATTATATGAATTTATATAAGTGATTGATATCAAGCAGAGGTCACTGAAGGCGTTATTTAAGCGAGTTATGTGTAAATATGTATTCAGTAAGTTCATGTCTTGTGTAGAATAGATAACCAAAACCAATGTTATGAGAGCGATGTGAAGTCCTATTTTTTAACGGGTTTGGCTTCTGCTAATGCTGTGATAATTTTGATTCATTCAATTCTTTTTTATACTAAAGCGTAGTTTGCCTGTCGTAATCGTTCACTGCGCTTACTATTTTTAAAAGTAAGCGCAATGATCAATGACGATATGCAAACTACGCTTTAGGATAAAAGGAAAAGTATATAGAGAAAAAGAAAAATCATATTTGGCCATTTAGGAAGTGATTCAGTACGAGAGTTTTTTTTTCACCCCCCTTATATATACATTGTGGCGAAAAAGAAAGTCACCGCAAAAAAGGGCACGTATGTTCTGCACGATATGCCGAAGAAAAAATAAGAAAAATAAAAATAAGTTGCGGCAGCTGTTGCCATAAATGCATGTCGGATATGCTAATATTGTTTGTCCTTTCCAACCGTCGACCAATGAAAAAATTGTTCCGTTGATAAAAGTGGTTGGTGTTCTCGAACCGAGGAGAGGAGTTTTTTCTACCTCATCAGTTCGTTTGTGAGTGATTGGGTCACTTTGCGGTGGATTTCTGACCATTTATGTGTATTACGATTTTTGTTATTGAACCTGAGATTCGTGATTTTGACATTTATTTCTTACCCCTGGATCTTTAAGTTTGTACTTGCGATTTGTTCATTTCTTTTAGAAATTTAGATGCAATATCAATTTCTGAATACACACACACACACACACACACACACATAAATTAATATATATATATATATATATATATATATATATATATATATATATATATATATATATATACACGCACACACACACAAACACACACACACAAACACACACATATATATAAAAGTGAACATTGAAGTCAAAACTCAAAGACACGCTCAAACCCTCGGTCACGATGACTTTTGACTTCATGCTAGCAAAGCTATCGACGGCCCCCAGGTGTGCCATCTACCCAATTTCACTCAATGGTTTTCTAAAGGTGCCGCATCTCGACCGATAGCATCAGGAAGTATTATTCCCGACAAATCGACAATTCGAACCCCGGTGTCATGGTCAGAAAGGGAACGTTCTAATCACTCGGCCACGTGCCCATATACTGTTTAGTAAATAAAAGGGTGTGTCTACTCAAATATGTGTATCCACTAAAAATAATGTTTAAATAATATATATATATATATATATATATATATATATATATATATCCTTACCTTTGGATGTCCCCATTTCTTTTGCTGAAAAAATAAATGTCCTGATTTGAACTCTTCGTGAAGATGTCCCTTTTTTTGGTTTTTCTCTATCTCTCTTCACCAACTTCCCGATTTATTGTTTGAACTTCACCCAAAAAGGTTAATGTGGACTCCGCTCCCTCTAGATATGATCCGTCATACCAGACCTTTGTATATGACATACTTATGTTGAATAAGTCTGAATTTCAACTGAACGACTGCGTTTTCCCACATCGGCCTTTTGTGTGTTTGCATAGGATGTTGTATATGCAGTCTTTTGTCAGTCATTTCTTTTGTGAGGCATCGACTTAAATAAGGAGTTTTTGAAGAGTGGTTCTGGCCAACGGAATTTGTAGAAGAGATCGGCAGAAATGTTGGACTAACATAAAAACACAGCATAAAAATATGTTCACCATTCCGAAAAGAACTTCTATCGTAATAAATTCGTTTCGTCAAGTCCTGCATAATTTTTGATACAGCTCTAGATTTTAGCATAAAAATGCATAAGGCATAAAATAGCTTCGTCGAATCTTCTTTCAGATTTGTTCCTGGAATAACGATTAACGTTTGTGTTAATGCAGAGCATTACTCTCTACTTAAAACGTGCGATTCAAACGAACAGGAAAAGATAGATGGTGTTATAATGCAAGATAAACATCCGATAGATAGGTAAATAATATTATTACTGTCACTCGCTGTAATATATAAAGGAGATGTTCTTTTCACTAAACAGTCGAGCGCAAAAGATAAGCACATAAAAACAAATATAATATTTATCAGAGAAACGTTGAATAATATATTAAAGCAATTTGAACTTCTACTAATACTACGATAATTTTGATTTACAAATCAGAAATGGTAACGGTAGCATTAACCGTTTCCTTATAAGGAAACAGCCAGTGCTACTCGAGTTACGTTTTTCTTCACTCTCTGGCTATCGCATTGAGATCTAAATGCAGCATCTGTTTTCCTCATCTCTAATGGTAATAGCAGTTTCCTTATAAGGAAACATTCGGCATTCATTGACTGAACAGCCAGTTTTATCGTCGGTCGGAACTTATAAAATCTTACTGTTAAAACAATTTTTCAGGGAAATTATTGCGCTTTTCTTTGTTGATGGACGTTTCTTTCCTATTTTTTTTTAAGTAGTGTGGAACGTCAACATCTTGTTTATGTTATTATTTAGTTACATGCGCTATGCATTTTAGCTGTTGCTGCTGTTGGAAGTCCTCAAACGATGTGGTTTCTGTTATTTACTACAGTTCCTTTTTATTCTGTAAATTCGGGCCGTGATGCCCGAAGGAGGATGGTCCTGATTAACACCTACAAGTTACATTCACTCGAAGTAAGTTTCAAGCATTGATCTAAGAAAACAGTCGTATAAAGAATTTCTTTAGATATTTCTGAACGGGTTTGGTGTTATGCATAACATCCATGTCATACACTTGTAATAGTTGAAACCTTTAGAGTAACGACAACAAATATTTTTCCCGCTATGAAGTATAACATCCATGTAGTAAACATGTTGACCACTTCCAGCTTTTGGCACTATGTATAACATCCATATAGGGCACATATCATTGTTGATAGACCTTGGCGCTATGTATAACATCCATATAGGGCACATGTCATCATTGACCTCTTGCAGCCCTTGGCGCTGTTTATAACATACATGCAGGGCATATGTCATCGTTGACTCCTTACAGACCTAGGCGCTATGTATAACATCCACATAGAGCACATATCATCGTTGACTCCTTATAGCTCTTGGCGTTATGTATAATATCCATACAGGGTACATGTCATCGTTGACCCTTTACAGCACTTGGCGCTATGTATAAAATCCATATAGGGCACATGTCATCTTTGACCCCTTACATCTTTTGGCGCTATGTATAACATCCATATAGGGTACATGTCGTCATTGACCCTTTACAGCCCTTCGCGCTATGTATAACATCCATGCAGGGCACATGTTGTCGTTGATTCCTTACAGACCTTGGCGCTATGTATAATATAGATATAGAGCACATATCATCGTTGACCCCTTATAGCCCTTGGCGCTATGTATATACTATCCATACAGGGCATATGTCATCTTTGACCTCTTACAGCCCTTGGCGCTATGTATAACATCCAAGTAGGATACATATCATCGTTGACCCTTTACAGCCCTTGGCGCTATGTAAAACATTCATATAAGACGCAAGTTATCGTTGACCCTTTACAGCCCTTGGCGCAATGTATAACATCCTTATAGGGCACATGTCATCTTTGATCTCTTACAGCCCTTGGTGCTATGTATAATATCCAAGTAAGGGTCATGTCATCGTTGACCCTTTACAGCACTTGGCGCTATGTATAAGATCCAAGTAGGGTACATGTCATCGTTGACCCTTTACAGCACTTGGCGCTATGTAAAACATCCATATAAGGCGTATGCTATCGTTGACACTTTACAGTACTTGGCGTTATGTATAACATCCAAGTAGGGTACATATCATCGTTGACCCTTTACAGCACTTGGCGCTATGTATAAGATCCAAGTAGGGTACATGTCATCGTTGACCCTTTACAGCACTTGGCGCTATGTAAAACATCCATATAAGGCGTATGTTATCGTTGACTCTTTACAGCACTTGGCGCTATGTATAACATCCATATAAGGCGTATGTTATCGTTGACTCTTTACAGCACTTGGCGCTATGTATAACATCCATATAAGGCGTATGTCATCGTTGACCCTTTACATCCCTTGGCGCTATGTATAACATCCTTATAGGGCACATATCATCTTTGACCTCTTACAGCCCTTTGTGCTATGTATAACATCCAAGTACGGTACATATCATAGTTTACCCTTTTCAGCACTTGACGTTATGTATAACATCCGTATAAGGCGTATGTCATCGTTGACCCTTTACAGCACTTGGCGCTATGTATAACATCCAAGTAGTGTACATGTCATCGTTGACCCTTTACAGCACTTAGCGCTATGTATAACATCCATATAAGGCGTATGTTATCGTTGACTCTTTACAGCACTTGGCGCTATGTATAACATCCATATAAGGCGTATGTTATCGTTGACTCTTTACAGCACTTGGCGCTATGTATAATATCCATATAAGGCGTATGTCATCGTTGACCCTTTACAGCACTTGGCGCTATGTATAACATCCATATAAAGCGTATGTTATCGTTGACTCTTTACAGCACTTGGCGCTATGTATAACATCCATATAAGGCGTATGTTATCGTTGACTCTTTACAGCACTTGGCGCTATGTATAATATCCATATAAGGCGTATGTCATCGTTGACCCTTTACAGCACTTGGCGCTATGTATAACATCCATATAAAGCGTATGTTATCGTTGACTCTTTACAGCACTTGGCGCTATGTATAACATCCATATAAGGCGCATGTCATCGTTGACCCTTTACAGCACTTGGCGCTATGTATAACATCCATATAAGGCGCATGTCATCGTTGACCCTTTACAGCACTTGGCGCTATGTATAACATCCATATAAGGCGCATGTCATCGTTGACCCTTTACAGCACTTGGCGCTATGTATAAGATCCATATAAGGCGTATGTCATCGTTGACCCTTTACAGCACTTGGCGCTATGTATAAGATCCATATAAGGCGTATGTCATCGTTGACCCTTTAAAGCACTTGGCGCTATGTATAATATCCATATAAGGCGTTTGTCATCGTTGACTCTTTACAGCACTTGGCGCTATGTATAATATCCATATAAGGCGTATGTTATCGTTGACTCTTTACAGCACTTGGCGCTATGTATAACATCCATATAAGGCTCATGTCATCGTTGACCCTTTACAGCACTTGGCGCTATGTATAACATCCATATAAGGCGTATGTCATCGTTGACCCTTTACAGCACTTGGCGCTATGTATAACATCCATATAAGGCTCATGTCATCGTTGACCCTTTACAGCACTTGGCGCTATGTATAACATCCATATAAGGCGTATGTCATCGTTGACCCTTTTATGTAACTTCGACTAATATTTACCAGAAATATGGATTTCTTTTAATGTTATAATAATTATTACTCACAAATCAAATATATTCTATCAAATGACAACAGACAGGAACGTCGACTTATAATTTTAACAATCTAGACTTCAAAATTATTTTGATTTAAGTGTCGAATGTAATGTTATAGGTAGTATTCATGTAATCGTCGATTCTGAGTGCATCGGAATATAATAGTTTTTCAGCATATTATTCTTCATATTCTTTAATGGCGATGATTATCAATTTATGGATACCGTATTTGACGGCGTATAAGCCGCACGGATGTATAATACGCACCCACATTTCAGCAGGGCAAATCAAGAAAAAATAGTAATTAGTAAAATTTGTAAAATTATTATTAAATGGTACAGCCTACGCTATATTTATGCGGTATTATTTTGGTTAAACAAACCATGATTACAATTAAACGAAAAATAATAAGAACAAAAGAACACGATCCTATAAAGCTTTATTATATCCAAAGGTAAGAAAACACAATAAAAATCAAGCAATTATTACAATTGAGCAAAACGGTAGAGTTACCATTAAAATTTTATTCATTTTCAAATCCATAAAATGCGTCATCTTCGTTATCAAAACTTTGATACTCATTTTCAATACTACTATCATCGTCGTTAAATAATGCGTCATATAATTTCGGCCGACTATCGTGAATTTTAAACCTATATATGGCATATAAGACGCAGGGGAATTTTAAAAGATATTTTTAGTAAAAAAAAGTGCGCCTTATATGCCATCAAATACAGTAGTTAAATATTTCATTGCCTACTGAAAAAACTTTAAGTGTCCTCATTATCTTTTTATATGTCATATATTTTCAGAATGTCGGCGATCATGACTCTTCACAACTTTTTTTTTATTTGTATCTTTTGTTGCTTTGAAAAATGATTACTTCTTTACGACGGTTTTATTTTTTTTTTAGGGTACTTGCTCCGCTATTATTAGGTTGGTGCAAAAATAATGTCGTTTTCTCACATGAAGTTGAACGTCAAAAAACGACATTATTTTTGCACCAACCTAATAATGTACCTGAAGATATCAATTAGGTTTCTTGCTGTTGTTTTAAGTTTTTTTTTTTGTCTTTAAAAATGCACATGGGATGGAGTATTTTTCTCATCACACATTATTAATAATGCTGATTAATATTTTCTTTTTTAAAAAAAGTTTTTATCATAATGATTTTGTAACCTACCTGTTCTCCGGGGGTTAAATTATTAAACTGAGATATCGATAAAAAAGATGTAGATTTGACAGATAACTTCTATCTTCGAGTGTTAGTCTTTTCTAGCCAACGCTTTAACCAGTTAGGCATCTCTATCTGTTTCGATTAATATTTTAGTCATCAGAAACTGGTAAAAAGCCATAATAAAGAGAAAGCGACGCAAATGAAACTCGCATCACGGGCAACCTGGCCACAGAAAGAAGCTTGCATTGAGCCATTGTAATATGGGTAGTGGCACCGAAAATCTAACCCCAAAATATAGTTATGAAAGATCGAATTTTGCACAAATACATACGACACATATCTCTCTCTCTCTCTCTCTCTCTCTCTCTCTCTCTATATATATATATATATATATATATATATATATATATATATATATAGGAATAAACAAAATTTATATGGAATTTTAAAAATCTAAAAATGAACAACCGGTTAGTCCCAACCTTATCAAGTTTTTTTCTGGGATATAAAAAAATAAGCGTGTAAATTTAATTAATATTAATGATAACGAATGGAAGGGAAAAAATTAATTTCAAGAAGCTCGAGTCCAATAACATTCAGACCCAGTAGGCATTCCCTCTGTTTACAGAGGGAAGGCCCACGGATCTGATATACAAGGATTCTAGAACCTTGAGGTGTATGAGGAGTGGGACCTAGATAAAATCAAGAAACGGTCACCACTAAAATCAAAAACACAATTCCTGCTATTTATTACATGTTCTGCAATAGAAGAGCCAGAAGTATTGATTAGTTGACTTTTCCTGGCATCCGGATATATATATATATATATATATATATATATATATATATATATATATATATATATATATATATATAAGGTGAGATTGATAAATTATTGTCAAAATTCACAAAATTGAAAATAATACTGACATCTCATTCTAACTGAATTTTCCAGAATTTACCAAAATTACACAAAAATATCTTGAAATACTAAAGAGTAAATTCATTCTATAAAATCACCATTGGCTTCAACCACGGCCACCAGACGACTTCGGAATCTCCTGCAACTCTTCTGGTCCGTCTCCTTGTTTAAGTTGGTGAATGTTGCCATAATCCTTGCCTTCAGCTCATCTTTGGTGTTACAAGAAGTTTTGTTGTCCTCTCGCTCAACTGCGCCCCGCGAATAAAAATCATGGGGGTTTGCAGTCTGTGGAGTAAGGTGGTCAGATTTAAAGGGCGGTGTGGTCGCAGAAATTGTCTGACAGCCATGACTGGGTTTTCCTGATTGTGTAGCATGATGCAGATTTCTGTTGCCTGACATAAGGTTTTCTACCAGCCAGCCACCTGACCCAGAGTAGCACTACCTCCTCAAGGCACTTGATGTAGGCCTCCGTGTTGAGTCCGTGGGCCTCACCAACAAATTCGGGAGAACGATCAGAGTGAGTTTTCCGAGCTGCCCCAAGTGCATAATCCTTCATCCAACTCTTTCTGAATCCTCTGCACATTCATCAGATTGACACTCAAACAATGTGAAACGTTTGTATTCGAGCTTCCCGCGCAAATGTCAAGCAGTACAGCATGCCCTTTCGAAATTAATGTCAGAGTGAATTGCGTCATGGTGCTCGTTTTCTCACAGACGGTGCCCAATTGACCCTGTCCAGTCGAGAGAATCGAAAACAAAAAACGCGCATGCACGAAATTTAAAAGATAAAATGGCGACAATTTACCAATCGCACTCTGTGTAGATATATAGCTAGAAAATGAAACTGTTAGTATTGAATTTGTCGGTACAAAAACTTCCTGTATAGAGAAAATAATAAGACACGACGGTGGAGGAAAGCGGCTCCTAACTTGTCGCTCCAAAATGCACCACAAATGTTAATAATATTGATATCTGGAGATTGGGGAGGCCACTCCATATGTTCTAGCTCACTTTCATGCTCTTCATACCAATTCTTAACCACTCAAGCGGTATGTATTGGAGCATTATCGTCTTGGAAGATGCAGTCACCATCAGGGGCTAAAGTCTGGACCATTGGATTAACATGATCACCCAAAATGTTCAGGTAATCTTTGCTGTTGATTCTACCACGCAGTGCAACTATTGGACCGAGGCATTTCCATCATATAGCGGCCCAAACTATCCCTGATCCACCACCGTGCTTCACTGTTGGAAGAAGGCAGTCAGGGTTGTAAGCTTCTCTGGGATGCCTCCGCACATAAACTTGTCCCGAAGTTGGGAAAAGAGAAAAAACTGGACTCGTCTGAGAATATGAATTGCTTCCATTGGTTTGCAGACCAGGCATTTTGATCTCTGCACCACTTCAACCACTTCTGAATTTTGCGAGTGGAGAGAAGAGGTTTCCTTACGGCGGCTCTTCCATGATATTTAGTCTTATGGAGCTGACGACGAACAGTTTTAGTAGAAACTGGACTATTCAGATGATTATTCAACTCAGCAGTGACGTTGGCCGCAGTAGTCCGATGATTTTTCGCCACATTGCGTTTCAATGCACGTCGGTTCCTGTCAGTAAGTTTGCAAGTCCTGCCCGAATTGCTATGCTTGATAGAAGTTTTACCCTTTTTCTTGAATTGCGTCATAGTTCTTGATATGGTAGCTCTTGAAAAACCAAACAGTTTAGCAACCTTAGTGATCGAGGCTCCTGCTATGCGAGCTCCAACAATTTGCCCATTTTCGAACTCAGAGAGGTCACGCATTTAGCTTAAATTTTACTAAATTCTAAAAATAAATAAACCAAAGACAGTAAATTAGATAAATAAACGTATTTACATTAGATATAACCTGAAATTACGAAGTTTTAGTTAAAGTTTTTAATATAATAGTTCTTTGAAATATAGGAGTGGAATTTGCACCTGTTCCAATTATTTTGTCCAACTCCTGTGTGTATATATATATATATATATATATATATATATATATATATATATATATATATATATATATATATATATATATATATATGCATGTGTGTGTTTGTGTGTGTTTGTGTGTTTGTGTGTGTGTGTGCATAAAGAGGACACATTATTTGTTAGTAGTGAACAGAATCTCGAAGACATTTTCCGGTGTTCAAGTACTTCTTTCCGCCACGTTTTTGGGTCGCAAACGGAAATTCTCCACTTATTAAAGTAAAAAAAAAAATGACTTCTCATGCGAATTTATTCACTTAGGAATATCTCGGGCATATAATCACGAAGCGGAAAATAGATAAAAGAGATTTGTTTAAAAAATTTAGAGGGAATTCGTTTTCTGTTGCATATTGTCAGGTCAGAGAATAGGTCGTTAAATACATTCTGTTCGTGCCAACGCATGAACGGCCGATGAAACAACGACCTATGCCAAATCTCTGTTGAGCAATTGCTCGCCACACCAAATATGGACTAATTGCTGAAAGGTACTAAAAAGATTTTATATTAAAAAAACAAATTTTTACTATTAAGCTCTAGTCTTATTCGACTGACAGTCATGATTATGTAGCGCCAATCTACGAGGATAATAGATGAGTGTTCAAAACTAAGATGAATCTACTAATAGAAAACTACAGCGTTCTAGTTTTTCACCCGGGACCAGTGAACTGATGATGGGTCGGGCTATGCATATGACATAGAAATAGGACTTAAGACAAACCTCTACAAAACGGAAAATATGATCTGGAATTGGAATGAAATCAGTGATGACACCTACACTGAATCCATCATAAAAGTTCAGACTAAGGAATTAGTAAATTCTAACTATTTCAGATACCTCTATATATGGATCAGTTACAACAAATTTAGTACAGAAGAGAAGGAAATTGAACATAAAATAGGCTGTTGTAAGTTAGTTTCGTCCAACACGAAATAACCTGAAATTACGAAGTTTTAATATAATAGGTCTTTGAAATATAGGTGTGGAATTTGCACCTGTTCCAATTATTTTGTCCAACCCCTGTATATATATATATACTTGCAATATATATATATATATATATATATATATATATATATATATATATATATATGTGTGTGTGTGTGTGTGTGTGTGTGTGTGTGAGTGTGTATTGGGTTGCAACAACCAGTCTAGGAGGATAATCCTAAATTCGAAACGTGGGGAAGGTCGTTTAGGGACCTTGACGCATTAGAGTTCCCCATATAAACAAAACATTAAACTTAAATCTAGTTATTCTCTAAAACAGTCTCTTATATGGATGCAATGCATGGCACCAAAAGCATTCAGAAATATCTAAATTGTAGTCTGTATATAACCGCTTTCTCATATTGATTATTAAAAATGGCTTCGAATGGGTGAAGTGTGTAAGGGGTCAGAGAGGACCATCCCTACTCGAACCTTGTGGACTGACGTTACACAATCCCAAACAAAAGTACTGTGCCAGGTAACAGAAATAACATCACTTGAATACATTTGAAAAGCAGCAACAACTAAAATGCGTGGTATATGTAACTCGAAAAGAGGATGATATAATCAAGATGTTGATGTTCCACACTACTTCAAACAAAAGGTTAGGAAGGAAACCCCCATCGAAACTGGAAAGATCACTAAGATATAGTGGACTTGAGAAAGGCTATTTTCCTCAAACATAATTTTAAGAGAAAGCTTTTATATATTTCGACCGACAGCAGCATTGACTACTATGTCCGTGAATATTCCCTGATACAAAAAACAGTTAATATAATCATTACCATAAACTTTATTTCCCGTATGGTCACTCAAGATAAGCAACGTCGAACTTGGTCAGTAGCCTAGTCAGTACCTAGATGGGTGAGAGCTTGGGAATAACAGGTGCTGTAAATTTGGATGTGAGGGCGGTGTAATGGATAATTGCATGGAATTTTTAATCGGAGAGATGAGTTCCAATTACCGTTGCGTTCGTTATATTCACTTATGCACAAATACCCTTTGGAAAGGTATAAATCCACATCTTCTCGCCCAGCTATGGATTAATTAGTAGAACCTGTATCACTAAACCCTTATTATCCCTCCACCCACAAAAATCTTCTTAAAAGTTGAAAATATATTCTTGCTTTAAATAACCTGCAAAGTGTTGATAACCCGTAGAAAACGAATCAATCATAGACTTTATTAAGGATCTTTTTTTTTTTTCAAAACCAGCACACACCAAGAGTTGGCTATTAAAAAATTGTGAATGGGTTCAAAGTATGTCCGACGTTCTAGACACATTTCTGAAGTGTACATTTTGTATAGTTATAGTTGCATAATATACAGGTAAATATTACATCAGGGGAGAGTAGAATTTTTTCATGGAGGCTGTCATCATTATCGATTATGTGTTTAGTGGCGGGAAATAAATGACAGTTATACACGCGCCTATTATTTCTTGCATTTGTTTTGCTTATTACACAGATTTTTTGAACAAACCTCTCAAGTGTATGAGAAATTAATTTAATATTTATTGTAGTAAACTGGCGTTAATTAGATTTGTAGTAGCTAGGAAGCTTTTGAAATAATAAGAAATTCTCAATAAATCTCGCGAGACGTTTATCGCGAAAAGGAGAAATGACGTCATATAATTATCTCGACGTTCCAATCCAGATGTTCATGGTATTACATAACGCGATTTATCAAGTTTGTAGGAAGTTATTTTCCTGGGAACTAGGGTTCTCTATTAAATATAACTGTATAATATATATATATATATATATATATATATATATATATATATATATATATATATATATATATGTGTGTGTGTGTGTGTGTGTGTGTGTGTGTGTGTGTGTGTGTGTGTGTGTGTGTATTGGGTTGCAACCAGTCTAGGAGGATAATCCTAAATTCGAAACGTGGGGAAGGTCGTTTGGGGACCTTGTCGCACGTTGTGCTGCAGTTATCTGTATTCGGCTCTGCCAGAAATGTAGTCAGTTCGACACAAGCCATCACCCCGTGAATTAAATCGTATGTGTGGCTATGTTTGGTTCTAAGATCTGTGTTGCAGGATCCTCATACATCGAGAAAACGACATTGGAGTTCCCCATATAAAATATGATATATATATATATATATATATATATATATATATATATATAGAGAGAGAGAGAGAGAGAGAGAGAGAGAGAGAGAGGGAGAGAGAGAGAGACATGACATGTTAACTGAGGCGAAATAACTTTCCCACCGTTATATCATAGTCTCTCTATGACTTTTCAATAAATATATAGAACGTAGAATTCTATAAAGCACAGGAGATAAGCAACGTCGAGCCTAGTCAGTCGCCAGATGGGTGAGCGCTTCGGAATACTAGGTGCTGTAAAGCTTGGATGTGCGGGTGGTGTAATGGGCAATGGATCGGAATTGTTAATCGGGGAACCGAGTTCCTATTCTCTTTGATTTCGTTATATTCACTTACGCCCAAATATATTTGAGAAAGTTATGAATCCACCACTTCAACCCCCAGTTATGGGTTAATTAGTAAGAGTTGAATCCCGAAATCATTATTTCTGCCCCACGGAAATTCTTACAATCTAAAAGTATTTTCTTACTTTAAATAACCTGCAAAGGGTTGATAAGCCGTAGAAAACGGATCAGCCATAAAAATAATCTCTCTTTCTATTTCTATATATATATACATGTACGATGAGAACAAATAGAGTACAATTCCAATGTAACTTTCTAATTTTAAAGAGGGCTTAATACAGAATAGAGCAATATTATTTATTAAATAATCTAAATAAATAAATAAATTTATTAAATAATCTAAATAAATCGTTTTAAATCTAAATAATTCGTTTAAAATCCAAATAAATCGTTCACTTGACAGTAATTTACAATCTCCTTATGAGATGCATTGATACACATCGAAACACGACTGCAATTGTGCAACAAATTTTACATGTTTTCGGTATAATATCCTTATTTTATATATATATATATATATATATATATATATATATATATATATATATATATATATATATATATATATATATATATATGAACAACTATAGTCTTAAAATATGCTATATGTACGGGATAAAGTGGTCATTATCAGAGATAGAGCGTGTATAAATATAAAAATGAACATAGAAGTCAACACTTAGAGGCGACAGTCTGTTTCATGCTAGATGCAATTATCAGGCCTGACGATTGCATCTAGCATTTATATATATATATATATATATATATATATATATATATATATATATATATATATATATATGATAAGCTGCTGTAAAGGTCCAAAAGGCATTATCCAGTTCTTCATTGCTATTTAACACTCATTTCCTCACCTCAGAAAAATAGGCTACGCATAAATCTCGACAAACTCCAATTAATATTTAAAGACCTTTTTTATACTATATGTCCATGTATAAGAATGTTTCGTCTTGTTCTTGTTTATCAAGTCTCAGTTATTATTTGCTCTGCTTCCACTGACTCTAGGGATTTACAATATCGATGACCCCCAATTCACAAATCAACGCTTTAATCTATTGTTTTTGTTCATCATCATTTATGGAGCCTTTTCCCTCAGACTTTTGTCAAGAGATCTAACGATGAATTCCCACAAAGACAGATGAAGTTATTTCTTTCCATCGCGCATTCGTTCAAAATGAATCCACTTTTACCAGGACTATGTTTCAAAATCTGATATCCTCACAAGCATCACGCTACTGGTATGTCACGATGGTTGATGTAGAAGAGAATGTGTGAATGTACATTTGGTCTACTATTCTGCTATAAGTTTCCATCTCTTTGGAGCAGTATTTCTCAACCTTTTTTTAAAATTCAGAATAACTAAAACCTGAAATGTTAATAAGCAAACATTAGTCATAAAATTTGGAAACAGGAAAATAATAAAGAAGTCTCCTGAAATAAGAATTTATTTTCAAGACATTGTATAATTATGTATGCTTGCATGAAAGCTGTTTGATGTCTTTTGAGAAAGAAGAAAATTAAATTTAATAGTTGTCATTTTTGGTTTACCATTTCCAAAGAAGATTAGCGGTATAGTTTTCATTTAAAGGGGTTTATAAAGAATCTACTTTTCCATTTTATAGAGGCCGATAATGACTGCTTTAAATCCCTTGAGGAAGGCAAAAGATGAAGGATTATCTACTCCTTAATATAAAGGAATTTAGCATCTAGTTTTAAATATCAAATCACAAAGACTTGATTTAGACAGGGAAGCCATGTGTTTGTTGTCTCTAGCTTTTTAAAAATAAAGATTTTTTTAAATATAAAAATAATTAAAAAACATTACTCTTCTGTTAACTTGGGGCGCATCTGGCTACCTTACAGGGCGAATGAATGCATCCGTCGCACCGGTGAAGAAACGCTTGTCTAGAGTGTAGCAGCATTACTGCTTCTTATCTACAGAGTCAGTCTAGACAAGACCCAATACCATGTAAACCGTCTTACCTGGCATTCGGAATTTGTAAAAGGCACCAAGCGCTACTTTCGGAATTTGACTCGTGAGCGAATCTTGCTGAACATATCGCGTTATTGCTGCCAAGTAATCTTAACTTTCACTTCGGTCGCTGTCCGTATTGCAATGCCCTTTGACCTTTCCTGCCGCTATGCGTGGGCGGCAATCTCCAGTCGCAACAGTTGTCAAAACCAAGTCTTCTGCAGAGTATGGTCTCACCAAGAAGCCATTGCAGAAATGGAATAATCAATACATTAGATATTAGTACAGTTTCTATTCTTGTCTGCGCATGCGTTGGCCAAATCCCAGATTGGCAACACTCCAAAACCAATAAAAGGTACAATTAAATTTATTTTATGGAATGTTTGAAGAACTGGAGTGAATACCCAGCCGCGTCGCTTATTCACAATATAATTGAATATGTCGAGGTTTACAACCTAGAAATAATTGCCCATCAAGATTCATCGAGAGATTTAGACTTCCAAAATTATTATCATAATAAACAAGCCAAAGAAATCCAGAAGATGATTATATCTTTCTGGCGAGTATCAAAGTCTTTTTGCGGAACACAGGAATAGGCTGACTGCAATAAACTAGGAAGATAAACAAAAGTTTTATTCACAATTTCAAAAGACCTTCGCAAAGATCGTTCTCAGTAGAAAGAAGGACCAAAAATTATCCGTATCAAAATAACTATTTTTCAGCATGGTCTTATTCCTTGACAATGTACTTAAATCAGTTTAAATTTCAGATGAAAATTCAACTAATAATTTCGTTTTGATCCGCGTTTATGCACACCCGCACACACATACACATACATGCACACACACGCATACACACAGATACACACACACACATACTCACACACACACATATATATGCATATATATATATATATATATATATGTTTAGAGAGCATATCTTTATTTAAGTATGTTTGGTTGCATAATCTGTATATATGTCGATTTGTTTTTATTTTTAACCTCTCAAATTCTCGGATCAGTTTCTTAATGTTGATATTAAATAAGGAAGGCGCCGTACTTCTTTCATTTCTTTTATTTTCACAGGTAATTTCAATCTCACCCAAGATCATTTTCAGGGGTGAATTGTATATATATATGTATATATTTGTCGCACTTAACCCATTTCATTATACGTTGTCATTGTTGACGTTAGGTTACCTTTCGGAGCAGAAATGATATATCGAGAAAGATCGTCGAAGATGTGTCTTCATAAGCAGTAATTAGTAACTAATTTACTAACCAGAAAGTAATTTGTGGCTGAATGATTAACAGCACGCTATGCGGTTTCCGTATTGGATACAGATTCGATTCCTATAGGAGAACGCATATTTTCTAAGAAATTTCTCGAACATTCAATCCACTAAATGTAATTAATACTGTTTAATTAAAAGACAACATTTATTCACATAACTTGTATCCATACAAATAACGTATAAACTGTGTATATATATATATATATATATATATATATATATATATATATATATATATATATATATATTGAGATGATGAGACAAAGCGTATTTATGTTGGTCGTTCGGCCAACGCGTCGTTTATAAGCTTCCCACTACGTCATATCTTCTCTACATCTGTTTTGAAAATTATTATACATCCTACACACACATTTTTTTTATGTAGCAACATGATTTCACACCGGATGAAACGTTAAAATAAATTTTAACGTTCAAACAAGATGTACAGTTTTGTAGTGGGTATGTACATGTTCTAATGTAAAAGTGCATAATAAATAAACACACACACACATACACACACACACACACACACATATATATATATATATATATATATATATATATCTATATATATATATATATATATATATATATATATATATATATATATATATATATATATATATATTTGTGTATTTAGGCAGCAATCCTTCTTTCATGCACATTTCATTAAAAACTACTGACAAGGTGGTTTCATTATTATTACACGCAAATATGCTTGAGAAAAGTATGGATGCACCTCTTCTGCCAATTATCACTAAATCATTACTATCTACACCCCGCAATTTCTTAGAATGTAAAAATATTTGCTGGTTTTAAATAATTTGCAGGGGTTGATAACCTATAGAAACGAATCAATCAATCATAGCGAAATTTCCTGAAGATTACACAGATTAGCAGACACTTGAACAAGGCCGGAGGTCACAATGGCCGAAAAGTTGTGTGATGATAAAATCAAGGATTAGGAAATTCGTTCAATAATGGAGCAAACGGTGAGAAATTTTCAGGGCCGTGTGTCCAAATTGCCGCAACCAGCTTCGTCTTTCTGTCTCAATCTTCTTCCTCTGACATTGACTTTATATGCATTCGAAGACAGGTACACTAATCCGTAGCTAGTACATCCGGTTTATTCCATAAGACCCGTAGGTAGCATATCCGGGCTCTTCCATCAAACGTTTTCTGTTATAAACGACGGATTGGGTCTGGATAGGTTTTTTCTTTTTTTTTTTTTTTGTACCATAGAGCCAATGGCGTCGGCAGCGCATGGCCTTAGCCCTTTTGAAAGTAAATGCATTTCTTCTGCACAGTTAACGCATCATCAGAGAAATTCAGTGAAATAAAATAGTACAATTTGATTTGAAACTTTTAGCCAAATTGTGAAATTGCCATATTCTAGTATCATCATCGGATGCAGAGAATGAGTGCAGACTGCTATTCATTCATGGAACCGTCGTAACGTATTATTTCGTCTGTCTGTTGACATTCCGCACTACTTTAAACAAAATGTTAGGAAGAATGGTTAGGGTAATATTAGATCCATTCATTCACCGAGCAGCCAGTGCTACTTTCGTTTGAAATTTATAAAGGCTTTTTTCTGGAAACAATTTTTCAGAAAAATAGGTTTCTCAACTCAAATAAATGTTATTGCGCTTTCAAATACTGATGAGCGTTTCCTTCCTAACCTTTAGTTTGAGGTACTGTGGAACATCAACATCTCTATTATGTCCCTTTTTTCTCTATTTCTTACATGTGCTATCCATTTTAGTTGTTGCTGCTGTTGAATGTCCTCATGAAAGGCCCAAACCAAGTGTATTAATAGTTACTTAAATACCTGAGAGTTTGGCAAATATTTATACCTATTGTTCTCGATACATTTTTCGTGTTAGAGATTTTCGCGTTCCAAAAATATCCCCGTATATTTCTTAAAAACTTTTCTATTTAACCATACATTAACCGTTCTGCTGAAGCCCGGTCCTGACTTTGGGTCTCGACTCCAGTCACTTTCTCACTGACCTAATGTGTCTTTTCGATATTTTCATGGCATTTACTCTGACGAGCTATTTTCACTGGTGCACCAACTGCATGAATTTAAGCGTGCTATTAGGTTGGCAGCTCGGTCTCACTCTTTTACTGACGAAACAATTAAATGTAAAATGTCTTCTCTCGCCCTTCCCGACAGTGGAACTCCCTTCCTCTTACTTGCTTCCCTGATAACTATAATCTTCAAAAATTTAAATGTAATGTCAACGGACATCTGTTGCCTTGATCCCCAATCTTCTTTTTATCCTCCTCCGGCCCTATTTTTATCCTTTCCTCAACACCCGATTATATCCAGCCTTTCCCATTACACTCTCTGTAGCCCCTTGCGTACTAGTGGCACTCCCGACTTGCTTGGGGTGAAATACTATAAAAATGTAGTTTTGTTTTATTCTTTTGAATAAGATCTCTCTTGTTTCATTCATTCGTCTGAAATGAGCACTCAAATTCATATTCCCCGACAGATGTCCTCATGTAAAAGATTCGCTCACTGACAACATCAAATATGAACCCATAGTCTCCTGATCTCAGCTTAAACTAACGCCTGCGTTTTTCCCATATATTGTGACCATTTTTGTTAAATTTTGTATTTTCTTGATTCCAGATGAAAACATGGAAATTTTCGAACATACTTTCGCCAAAAAAATGTCAAACTTTAACTTTGGTGCCCGCAAAAAAAAAAAAAATCGTTGTGTCCAAAGGAGAGTTTTTTTTTCTTTGGACACCACTATTATTTTGACTATTTTAACTGCCCGGCAATGCTTACAGTTTAAAAAACAATGATTAGAATTATAATAAGATGTAAACATATGATGAAAGTGAATTTATACATTTTTTAAATTATCCAAAATTATTATAGTTTAGTTTTCTGAAAAGAAGAGGCATCAGTTTAAACTGACGCCAGGAGGATATGAATTTAGGAGTTGATATACTCTATTACACATTCAAAATTCCTTCTTGTAAAAGTATCTGTTTATATACTCTGTAAAATTATGGGTATGGCTAAATAATAACATGAAATGTTTCATTCGCTCTAATGTTTATAGTGTGACGCTAAATATTCAGACTGAAGAGTGAAACAAATATAACAATCACAATTGCACTTCGGTGTTGATTGCATCTGAATCTGCAATAAGCAGGCAAAGCTGCAGCTTTTGGCTTCTGTTCAATTAATTTACATTTTCCCTCGCTTTGTCATCAGCATGTTCTTTTCATGTAAAGTATTTCTGGCATAGAATAAATGCACAGTGAATGTTTCTTTATTTTTCTTTTTTTTCTTTTTAGCAATATTTGACCTAAAAGTTATTTAGTATTGTTCTTTGTGAGTTTGGTATAGTTCTTTGTGAGTTTGGTATAGTTCTTTGTGAGGTGGGGTTTTTTTTGTCATTTGGTATCGTTCTTTGTGATTTTCGTACATGTTTCGGCGTTCAATCTTCATGTTGTGCCTCGAAAATTACATATTCCGAGGGGTAGTTCGACTTGGTGTATTTGGTAGCAAGTTTGTCTTGCTAGATCAATTACAAAACCATTCACTAAGAGCTATACCAAAATCACAAAGAACGATATCAAATGACAAAAAACACATCACAAAGAACTATACCAAACTCCCAAAGGACAATACCAAATAACAAAAAAAAAACACATCACCAAGAGCTTTACCAAAATCATTTCATTTATTCATTCACCGGGAATTCAACGCTAGACAATTCGGTTACAATGTTATTGCACAAGGCTCCATCTCAAAACACCTACAAAGATCATATAATAAAAGAACTAAGGAGAGGGATTAGCCTGTGCAACGCAGGGTATCCTTGCTAGCAAGGAAATAGAATTCAATAAGAAATAAGTCAAAAAAATAAATTACAAATTTTCTCTTCAGACTCTATCTTACATATTTATAAGCTTACCATTCATCTATGCTTTGAATATTACTGACGCATATGGTGCTCCTATATATTTAGAGATCCTTGATAAAATTCAAAGAATAATTTGCAGTGACAGTGGTATCTCGGCTTCAGTCACTATCCCACAATTTTTAATGTAAAATGTTATTTTTATAAGACAAAATGTACACATGAAACCTAGTTAGAAGTTTATAGGGACTCTGAGGTATTATGGTGGTTGTAGTAAGAATGATAATATCCTGTTTTGCTGTAAGGAATACTGTGCTATGTTTGGATCAGCAATTGTGAATAGCTAAGGTTAAGATGAGACAGATTGAAGAACAGCGCTCCCCTATCCCCACTTTTGGCCTTGTGCCACATTTTTGTATTTGCAAAATAAACATTACTTTCCTCTATGACAAGTAGACTTTATGAATTTAAACACAATACTAGATTGGCAGCACGGTTTCATCAATTTACAGTTAAATTGGCGGGATATAACCGTAGGTCCTGTGATAACAGTTTTTTTTTCTATCGCACTTCTCGCTTGTGGAACTCTCTTCTGGCTTCTTGCTTTCTGGTAAAGTTTGATCGTCAAAAATTTAAATTCAATGTCAATCGTTATCTTCTGTCTTCTTAATTTCTCTTTTATTTTTGTCACTCATTAATAATGCCTTTCTTTTTTTTTTCTTATAGTCTCTCACACCCCCATGTGACTTAATCGCCCTATTGCCTTCCTTAGAGGGGGAGGAATGATTAAAATAATCATGGTCTGCGTTTAAGATTGTTATTTTGCAGATTCTTCTTCTTTTATTGTTCTCGGGCCTTCATGTTTTTCTTTTTCTTTTACACTCACTAACCCTTTGTGTCTTAGTGACTTTACGGCCTTGCTTGGGATGAAATGATTAAAAAAAAAGTAAATATAAAATAAATAAATAAAACATTATTTATTTATTTTTTTTTTTTTTTATTCATTTATTTTTTTGGCAAAATGACAGTTTTGTCGGGCAGGAAAGACGATTAGGTTTGCAAATGTAGCAATGTTAAATTTTAGAAAAATTTGAAACCATTTAAAAACCAAATAGAAAAAGAAATAACGATTGATCATGCAGAAGTTTATGACAAGTACTTTTAGTTGCTTCTAAGTTTTTAAAATATCATTTACATAGTAATTAACGAACATATGAGATTAATAACTTTCTTCCTTACGTCCGTCGTTTTCAGGCCCAGTCATATCTGATGATTAATAACTATTTTTTGGCAGCAATTAGAAAAGACAAATGGGTCTGATAGAAATGGTGATACCAGTAACTTCTGATTTATTTACTAGTCGTAATGGTAATAGTAATGAGCCGTTTCTTTATAAGGAAATATTTGACATTCATTGACCAAGCAGCCAGTTCTGCTGTGGATTGAAATTTCTCTTAAAACATTTTTTTCGGGAAAATGTTTCTTAAATCCAGTTGCTTTTATCGTTCTTTGCAGTATTGACGGAGGTTTCCTTCCTAACCTTTTATTGGAAGTAGTATGGAATGTGACCATCTGGATCATGTCATTATTTTCTCGCCGATTTATATATGTTAAGCTGACCTTAGTTTGGGTCAAATACCACAAGACATATTTTATTTGGTCAGTAGTAACGGTCAGATAGTGTAGCTTTAGGCGGCTATTATTTAAGGCTATTATTTAATCCATTTGTGTTTTGTCCACAAATGTTTAGCTCAATGTGATCTGCGAAACGTGTTTGCTGACCAGTCCTACCTCGACGGGGCACTTCGACGTTGTATAATGATTAGCAAGCTTTTCTCGCTAGATCAGTTAGGACTGAATAAATCGTTCGACCCTCACTTGGTGCCCCATAAATTTGGCCTTGTGCCATATCTAAGATGCGCTTAGAAAATTACCATTACTCCCCGACAAGATCCCTTAAGCAGTGTTTTTTTTCTTCAAATGTGGTGTTGCGACACCGTAGTGAGTAGCAGAGTGTAGGTAGTGGTGTCGCGAGATTTAAACTTAAAACAACAAAACTGAATAAAAAAACGCTAAGCCTTCTCAAAAAAGAATTGTTCTCTAAAATGAATAGTTCGAGGAGATTGCGAAAACGCATTTAGCATAGCATTGGTTTTTTATTCGAGAGTGTCAAGTGGAAAATATAAATAAAAAACAGTAAAACAAATAAGACATCGCCATTGTTAATTTTGGTATCTCAAAAAATGAATGGCTGAAAAAGATGAAGGCTTGAAAATCATTTTTTTGTTTTTGTTTTACGAGTTTTATTGCAAGGGTTTGCAGGGAGTGAAAAGTGTTCTAATTTTTATAGAAATATACGAGTTTCTGATCTCATTTGCCGCTTTTTATTTCGGATCAAAGTATAGCATCTGTTTTCTTATATCAACGAAACATACCATTAGATTGTCACCTACCTTCAGCTTAGGGCGATGACGAGGTCACAAAAAAGTTGTAAACACCTGACTTAAATCTTATAGTCTAACACAGGCATGGAAAACCTTTTCCGACCAGTAGGCCGCATCAGATATGGCTCTACTAAAAAGATTCAAGGTAATTTTTCCGTTGAAGCTGCCATTTTCATTACAGAAGACAAACGCGTAAGCATCTACTATAGAAATGGTGAAGGGTTGATTGTTTTTGGAGAAAAGATTTTAAAAAATGAAGTCCCGGTATAATTTTATCACAGATGACAGTGGTTAACACACACTGTCGCATGCCTTTAATTTCTTATTTATTCATTTGAAAATACAAAAAATAATTTTAAAATTAAAAAAATGTTTCTTCTCCAGACAAAAAAAAAAGTTATTATTTCTAAAGCAAATGATATTTATACGCATGGTCTTCCTTAGTGAAAATCACCAATCGTTTAAAATGATGAAAACGTTACCTTCAACGAAAAGTTAAAAAATTCAAAAAATGATGTACTTAATCATGATGTATGTGGTTATGTATGAGAAAATGTGAGTGAACAAGTGAGGACGAAACGAAATAAACAAAATTTAAATAAACCTTATTTTCCTCATGGAATTCGACGTGCCATTCAGAAAACGAAACGGCCCACGGGCCCCACTTTGCTCATGATTGGTCTAACACAAGGTTACATGTGTAAAGGACAAAATGAGGGACGAATTTACTACATTAGTTAAGACTATTTACTAATTGTGGTCTTTTGGGGATAGCGCTACATGTGTGTGACACGCAGTAAGGACTGAATTCGCTAGTGTAGTAATAAAACTGTATATTATTAATGATAAAACTATAAAATCGCAAAGAGCTATACCAAATAACAAAAACCACATCACTCGAATACTTCCAACTACAGTAACACAGAAATGCATAGTAGATGTAACTACAAAAAAAAATTATATAATCTAGCTGTTAACTTTCAACACTCCCTAAAACATTAAGTGGGAAATCGTATAAGATAATACGTGTTTATACTCTTGTTAACTTCATTAAAATACATACTAAGACTTACGTATTTTAAAAACAATCAAACTGAAATCTCACAGTGGTATGGCGATTTTCTTAGCGTAGCTGAGATGTGGAATGAAGCCGAAAAAATGGAGCACCCAGTGAGGATCGAACTCGCCACTCAATCGAGTGAGATGAGCCTGATAACCATTACACTATGCAAGTACCGTAATCTCGCAGTGTTATGGTGAAACACCTTTTTAGACAGTTATAAAATTTCATTATTCATTTCAAATTTTAAGGCGATTGCCGCATGTTTATCGCAACAATTGGCATCGAAGCCATTGATGAGATTGTAACTTGTTTCCTTAAAATATGTTTAACGTAAAGGATACGTTTACCGATTTGAAGATGTAGTCAAGCCAGCTAGGTAAATCTACGGTAGGTACATCACTGAAAATACTACTTACATTTACCGCCTGATCTGCTTTAATATACAGGGGTTGGACAAAATAATTGAAACACTTGTTAAATTCAAAGAAAATTTATTTAATATGGAGTTGGTCCTCCTTTTGCCTCACATACAGCTTTAAAACGTCTAGGAATGGAATCATACAGCTTCCTGACTTCATCCAGTGGAATAATTTTCAGCCACTCTTCCATTAACACTTGCTCTAGCTCGTTAAGACACGACGGTGGAGGATAGCAACTCCTAATTTGTCGCTCCAAAATGCACCACAAATGTTTAATAATATTGATATCTGGAGATTGCGGAGGCCACTCCATATGTTCTAGCTCACTTTCATGCTCTTCCTACCCATTCATAACCACTGGAGCGGTATGTATTGGAGCATTATTGTCTTGGAAGATGCAATCACCATCAGGGGATAAAGTCTGGGCCATTGGATGAACATGATCACCCAAAATGTTCAGGTAATCTTTGCTGTTGATTCTACCACGCAGTGCAACTATTGGATTGAGATATTTCCATCATATAGAGTCCCAAACTATCATTGATCCACGACCATGCTTCACTGTTGGAAGAAGACAATCAGGGTTGTAAGCTTCTTTGGGCTGCCTCCGCACATAAACTTGTCCTGAAGGTGGGAAAAGAGAAAAACTGAACTCGTCTGAGAATATGACTTGCTTGCATTTGTCTGCAGACCAGGGATTGTGATCTCTGCACAACCACTTCTGAATGTTGCGAGTGAAGAGAAGTGGTTTCCTTACGGCGGCTCTTCCATGATATCCAGCCTTATGGAGCTGACGACGAACAGTTTTAGTAGAATCTGGACTATTCAGATGATTATTCAACTCAGCAGTCACTTTGGCCCCAGTAGTCCGATGATTTTTCGCCACATTGCATTTCAATGCACGTCGGTTCCTGTCAGTAAGTTTGCAAGTCCGGCCCGAATTGCTATGCTTGCGAGAGGTTTTACCCTGTTTCTTGAATTGCGTCATAGTTCTTGATATGGTAGCTCTTGAAAAACCAAACAGTTTAGCAACCTTAGTGATCGAAGTTCCTGCCATGAGAGCTCCAACAATTTGTCCATTTTCGAACTCAGAAAGGTCACGTATTTACCTTAAATTTTACTAAATTCTAAAATAAATAAGCCAAAGACAGTAAATTAGATAAATAAACGTATTTACAATAGATATAACCTGCAATTACGAAGTTTTAGTTAAAGTGTTTAATATAATAGGTCTTTGAAATATAGGAGTGGAATTTGCACCTGTTCCAATTATTTTGTCCAACCCCTATATACATATGTTTATATACAAAAAGCAAGGACGTCAATGGTTTATCAAGCCTTTTAATTTTGAGAACGTTTATGAATATTTATCAGGTATAAAGGTCTATAAAAGCAAGTGGAGGAAAGTCTGGTAAAAAGTAAACGAGTAATACTCAAGAAATATACATTTTTTTTCAAATGAACATTGTTTCAATTGTGATTAATAGATTGTTATGGTATAGGATGTACGTATATACTATACATCTTCAAAAGCACATGCGGTAATGGATTTAACCGTTTTCTTTGGATTTTTTAACATTGCTTTGTTAACGTTCCTCAGAGGAGGAAACGCATCGGCTAAGCATAATACGACTTGTTATTCATTTGCTTCCTTTACAGATACACACACACAGGCACATATATATATATATATATATATATATATATATATATATATATATATATATATATATATATATATATATATATGTATAACTCTAAGTAAGAGCTCTTTCTCATTTTTTCACTCTCCTGAACATAGAAGTCAACACTTAAAGGGGACAGTGTGTTTCATGCTAGATGCAATCGTCAGGCCACGAGTGCTGTTATTTTTCTCGGCTATTTATATATACGGGTCAGTGGTGCATTGTGGGTAGTCTATTTTGGCGGTTATTTTACCGGAAGTCGTTTATTTTGCTTGTTTTTTTAAATTTTTATTTTTATCTTATATATTTATTTATTTTGTTTATTTTGATCGGTGTTTTTATTAACGTAGTAAAAATTTGTTTACATAGCTTATTGTGGGTAGTCTATTTTGGCGGTTATTTTACCGGAAGTCGTTTATTTATTTATTTGGGTCAAATTATTTTGCTTGTTTTTATTTATTTTTATTTTTATTTTTTATCTTTTATATTAATTATTTTTTATTTTTATTTTTATCGGTGTTTTTATTAACGTAATAAAGATTTGTTTATATAGCTTATTTAATAGTTTTATTTTTGTTTGGGAAGATAATTAAAGCTATTTGTTCAATTTTGGGGCTGATGTGGTTTGTTCTGACTATTATTTTGGCGGGAACAGTTTTTAATTTATTTATTTGGATTGATTATCTTTATTTGTTTTTTCTAATCGGCTAGTTTAATGGTATCGGTTGTTAGTTTATTTATATATTTGGATGTATTTAGATCAATTTATTTTACTTGTTGTTATTTATTTGTTACACTGTATATTTTCTCTTTTTTTATTCATTTTTTTATCGTTATATAACAGTTATAGCTATTTTTCGTCCGGTTTTTTGTTTTGATTTTTATAGTCTAATATTTTGGTCATAATAGTTAGCTAATTTATTAATTATTTACTTTATTTATTGATTTTGTTTCTTATTTTTTATTCTATTTCGTCTATTCTAACAGGTGTGATTTGATAATTTGTTTGGATTAATTTATTTTTCTTATTTTATTGTCATTTTGTTTGTTTATGTATTTATTTATTTTTCCGTTTTCGATTTTTAAGTTACGTAGTTTTTGAGATTAGCTCGGATCTTTTATTTAATAATTTATATTGGTCTGCGAAGGTAATGATAGCTATTTTTTCCTCCAAGCAAAGTTTGCAAGTTTTTGATTGGTTGTTGTAGGCTGATGATTTTTTTCTTATTTTCCAAGATATTTTTGGTGTGGTGTGCGTTTTGTTTTTTATTTCCCAGATATACTTAGAAAGCATTGTGCTGTTCGCATATTTACTATTTGGAAAAGATGTTTTGTGTACATAATTTTTTTTGTTTCCAGGGACCTTCAGTTACTCCTATGTATACTTTTTCTTCATTATCTGGTGATTTTATCGTGGCTTGGTAGATTACGTTGTTTTGTAAACAATTGTCGTTTAAGGGACATTCGTTTTTTATTCTGCAGTTGCACGTGGGTTTAATTTGTTCGTGTCGTTTGTTGATAATTTTCCTGTTGTGCTTTTTTATTATTTGTACCATGTTCTCGGCGCAATTGTAGCTGAATTTTACTGTGTTTTTGTTGAATATTTTGTGTAGAGTGCTTGATTCCGTGAAGTGTTTGTGTAAAAGTTTGAAGAATATTTTTCCTACGTTTGTTTTTACATTTTTGCTGTACGGTGGGTTGAACCATATGATATCTCTTTTCTTGTTGGCCGTTTTTGTGTTCCATGATGAGTATGTGAGTGTTACTGGGAATCTTTTGTGGCTGTTTCGTAGTTTTTCTTGCTTTGTTAAATATAGATTCATTAAAGGAATTGTCCGAAAGCCTGCTGTTAATCGATTTTGGTATCTGTTTGATTATAGAAGGAGGGTGTATATATATATATATATATATATATATATATATATATATATATATATATATATATATATATATATGTATAATTTTTTTATATTATAGTTTTATGTCTATATATAATTATTAACATAATAACATAATTTTTATTTAATTTATATGATTCATCCGAACTCAGACATTGATTGCAACTTTATTTTAATATTGAGCTGTTTTCTTGGTGAATTAAGTTCATTTATACAGGGATCGCTTGTTTTTTTATTTTAAAAAAATGATATTATTATGATGAATTAAAATTTATCCTTTGGAAATAATTCCATAAAGGATGTAAAATTAATACGTTAGATAAAATTATGAATTCAGCTACAATTACATCCTTTATAATAATGAGATTAAATGTTCGTAGAACAGAGTAATTTTTCCTCTTTGACTTTTGTTATTTTCATTAGATTTTAATATTAAAATGGCGCTAACCGACTCCGTTCTCTACTCAACTTCCGGATTGATTTATGCATAGTTAAACACTAAAGTTCAATCTATGTTAGTTATGATTGATGTATTTTTGTTATTTGTTTATTTATTTTTATATAAATTATATTTTACTGAAATATTGTTTATATATATATATACACACACACACACACACACACACACACATATACATATATATATATATACACACACACACACACACACACACACACACATATATATATATATATATATATATATATATATATATATATGTGTGTGTGTGTGTGTCATTCGCAGACAGTCCTGTTTCGCTGTATCACAACTCCTCAGTGCAACTAGGCATACGAATTCCTCAAACCCGGATTGAAACCCAAACGATTTGGTAAGATTCACTAAAAATTGAGCTTACATGATGAAAAATGCCCCAAACTTAATAAAACCCAAGATTTATCGTTAAAATGTTTATATTATTAAGAGGAAAGACCAAAGGATTTTGTAATTATTAAGTTACATTTGTTTATCCTTTTTAGAACGTTCGAATTTTTGTTTAAAATCTCGTCTTTCTTACGTACAGGAAAATTTGTCTAAATAGTACAGGAAATTTTAGCATCATTTTTTTTTTTGTGGTTTGAAAATTCTTGCAAAAATCAAATAATTGTTGGATTAATGAAACTGTCAGGACGTAGTCACAAAAGAATTAAATTATGTTAGAAATGTTTCTTTTTTTAAAAAAAATCTTGGTAAAAACCTTTTTTTATATCTGTTACCCCGCCACTTACTTAATTTTATGAAATTTCGAGAAATTCATTTTTGTACGACTTTATTTTTATGTTAGTTATAAGTAGTACTCCTTGAAGAATTTAAATCATCAATTTGTTTTTTTTTTAAACAGGACATTCAGTTACCGAAAATCTGCTCTGAATCGTAAAATAAAAAATGCAATTAAACTAAGATAAGATTTAATTAGAAAAGATTTTAGATGCTTTCATGAATAAGATATATTATTTTTTCATTTTTTGTAAACTTTAATTAGAATAATTTAAAAGTCTTTAAATCTTAAATTCTGTATTAGTTTGTACGGATGACGTGATATTGTTATTAAGTAAAAACTATATTTACTAATCAAAAATAGAAAAGCTTACTACAATTTAGCGCCTCCCATTATTTTAAACATAATTTTGATTTTTTTTTTTTTGAGTCGGTATAAACGTGCCGATTTTTGTCCATACATTATCAGAAAATAAGAGCGGTAAATTTAAAGACAACGTAGCTAAAATTCAATAAGACCTTCCGGAGAATATTTTAATAAATGTTTAAGAATACAGGGTAGTTAAAAATTATTATACGTTATATTCCTTATGTAACTTTTACAGATATGTCTCTTTAAAAATTATTGAAATTTAAATTTGTATTTAAATGTAGACATATATATATATATGTGTGTGTGTGTGTGTGTGTGTGTGTGTGTGTGTGTACACAAAATAGAAGCGAAACATACAGTAATGCTGTATATGAAATGCTTGCACAATCATTATATCAAAGATCTAATATTTTTATACAAAGCTTTAGATTGAACGTCATCTCTTTTTCATTCTCTTTTTTTAACTTCACACTATGTAAAGAACAAAATCGCATTGTAGTCTGACCAGTTTTTCTCGTGGTTTTGACACTTGTTAAACATTAAATTAAATCAAATCCGTGTCTAAAGGTCCGCCCGGCTTTTTTTTTTTACCTATTTCACCTTTTCTATTCATGTCTATCTATTTCGCTTTGCTCATGTCTGTGTCTCTCTTTCTCCTTATATCTAAATCTGTTATATATATATATCTATGTGTCTATTTGTCTATCCGCCTAATATTAAAAAAAATAAATAAATAGAATAAATAAATATATCATGTTACAAGAAAAGGATAACACAAATAGAGTGACTATTCATATCATGTACAAGGTGTTCAAAAGACAATATATATACATATATATATATATATATATATATATATATATATATATATATATATATATATATATATATATATATATAGTAATGATACAATATGATAATCCGTATGGAATTTCCAGAACGATATAGATCCAGGGAGAGCTCTATGTAAAAAAACAAAAAAACAGAGCAAAATTATTATTAATTAAAGAGTATGAAACACGTAATTAAATATGAAATACAAATTATTACCTATGGGATTTTAAGTGTAAGTGTTTAATATTCTTTAATTAATAATATATATATATATATATATATATATATATATATATATATATATATATATATATATATATATATATATATATATATATATATATATATATATATATATTCTGTTTGATAACACTGTAATCCTTCATAGATCCCGTAACCATATACATCTTGCTGTGAGAGAAGCACTGTATATAAAAAATCTGGTACCCAGTATTAAACTTAAATTCAAATGCAATATCAATCGTTACTTACTCTCTCCTCTTTCTGATCATCATTAACGTTTCTGTTCCTAATTCTTACACACCCTCTAACCCCTTGTGCTTTAGTGGCATTACTTGCTTTGGGTGACTCCGATTTTACATATATATATATATATATATATATATATATATATATATATATATATATATATATATATATATATATATATATATATATATATATATATATATACCGTATATTTCCGCGTATAAGATGACCTTTAAATCACAAAATTCACTCTTAAAAAATGGGTGGGGTGTCGTCTTATACTGCAATTCTAAAAAAGAAACCTTTAATTCTGAGTGATGCTTGTCAGTTAGCTAACCGCAGCCTCGGTGCGATAACCAATAATGTACATGAAAAGATTTACATTATGCACTAAACTGATAATAAAAGTAATAAAAACATTTCTATCTGATATATTATTGGTATAACTACTTAACTTATATTCATTCTTTCTCCACTCTCTTACCAGCTTCTAGGTCAAATCGAATTTTCTAGCAGCAGCAGCAAGGATGTTCGATTCTTGTTTTTCAATTTTATATGGTTATAAGTTAATAAGAAATTTCAACTGGCTTTGACTGAAATGTTAGGAAGAGACTGAATAAAAAATTAGTGCACCAAGATGTTTAAAAATAGGAAAAGAATTTTGTTGTTGTTGTTGTTGTTTTTAAGCTTTTCACCCCAAGCAAGGCCTAAACGGATCTTCAGGGTTCAGCTTACCCTGAAGTTCCATTTAGGTGAGACCTGGGTAGGTTGTTCCTGGCTCTTTAGGATTTATTTCTGTTATATATATATATATATATATATATATATATATATATATATATATATATATATATATATATATTAGGTTGGTGCAAAAATAATGTCGTTTTTTGACGTTCAACTTCATGGGAGTAAACGACATTATTTTTGCACCAACCTAATATATATATATATATATATATATATATATATATATATATATATATATATATCATGAACTCTCCCTTTTGTTTTCGACGTATGAGGTGAAAGAACATGTTCCGCGTTTGATGCCCTATTTGTCTTTGTGCCTTCGGAGACTTTTAAGACAAGTTTGAGAACTACACTAAATTCCACATGCAGAAGAAAGAACAGCCCCCCCCCGTTCTAGGAAGGGGAATGTAAGAGCTGTATTTTGTGCCCTGCTTTGTAATATGCAGATATTCAATGTCCGACCACTCAGTAGTCGAACTTTTATGCATATGCTCCACTTTGCCCGATCAGAAACCACTTCCTCAACAAACGATAGATAGACACCGATAGAATTTCTCCCTACACCTCAACAGGGTTCTTCACTTCTTCTAAGAATCGTCATGCAATTGACTGTACTTATGGATTTCTGGTGCCCTTTCATCACTCATGCGTACAACATGACCAGCCCACCGATGTTTTGATTGTATTAGTGATGTTTTTATTCCTCAAACCTCTGTTAATGTTTGCTATTTTTTCCGCCAGAATATAGCCACACAGTTCGAAAGCACCGGTTATAGGCAACATCAATCCGATGAATATGCTTCTAGTCGGGAGGTCTAGGATTTGGACCCATGAAAGCGTAATTACGACATTTCATTATACAGTATCTTGACTTTCATGAAAATTCCTCTTATATTCCAGAGCCGATGGTGGCAGAGTTTTCCAAAATAAGCTCGTAGCTTTGGAGATGCAATTAATGATCTTTTCGCCAAGACAAGGTTAAATTGTTGATTTTGCCCCCGAGTTACATATAAAGTTTATGACAAATATTCCTTTTTAAAAAAATTAACATTGCACTTAGTTTAAAATCTGTTGTTTGTTGTCATGAGTACTAGCATTTAGTTGTAAAGATTGTCTGAAAAATGTACAGAAATACTATGGAACCACGGTTCACGAATTTAATTAGTTCCCGAAGCCCATTTGTAACATGAAATGTTCGTAAACCGAAACTTTTTTCCCAATAGGAATCACTGTAAAATGGATCGACCAAGATGATTGCTTATTTAAACTTTTACAAAAGTACTTTGTGCACAAGTTTATACACAAAACTAATGAAAATCATTAAATCTAAGAAAAAAATAAATAAACCCAATGCTAAGACGAACACTTCAGTTTTACCGTACCTGTATGTAGAAGAATTGTTGGCGTAAGTGGAAAAGGAAGGAAAGATATGTTATTGTTTGGAAAAGGGAAGGAAAGACATGATCGTCTCTTTCTTTATAAAAATAATATAGATCGCTGATTTTCCTATATGAAACTCAGTTGGAAGAGACAATATCATCATCATAGAGACAATATCAAGAATTGTATTTCTCTTAACTTTTCTGTTTCCTTTACTAGTATCACTGTTAGCTTTCTTTGGAGTCAGGACTGCGGACTAATGGAGAGAAAAAAGGCACAGTACAATACAATTGGAAAAGAAAAGCACAGCACAACACGAGAATGTATAAAACATGGCGGTCGACTAAGAAATGATTCCGTTCGGGTTAACTCGGTTCAGCTCGGTTCGGCATTGTTGTTCGAGAAGCGAAATTTTGTTCGATAACCGAGGCATTTTCATCTCGAATTTTTTGTTCGAAAATCGATTTGTTCGATATGTGAGTCGTTCGAGAACCGAGGTTGCTCTGTACCTAATTTCCACAGGTTTTGCTTAAAAATCTTTTATATTCGATACATTGAATGGAGAATATATTCAAACCAGAATTCTAATTATGAATCACCACAAGCAAAATATGCATATTTTTACTGTATTCAATAAGTAAAAACTGAATAACATTTCTTACGTCATGATTAATAAAAACAAAATAGATAAAAGTGTATATAACACCATAATATTACTTGGCACAAATTATAAGACAAATGGCTTAATATAATTGCTGTATAATATATTACATCACAGTGTATGTGTGTATAGCTGGCCACTCGTATTCGAGGATACCCGTCTAGTAGGGCGGCTAGCCAAACCCTATTGAGCATTGCTCGCTCAGGCACATTTATGTTTATTCAATACCCACAGAGCCCACCTGTGGTTTATACTGCAACTATACTAAGCAGACCTTAGTTACAGTTTCTGGGAAAGAGCGTGTTATCTAGCGTGATCAATAATTTGAACAAGGCTAGTACGCTCAAGCCCTCGGCCACGATGACTTGCGGCTTCCTGCTAGCACAGCTATTGACCCCCCCAAGGGTTCCGCCTACCCAATTTCACTCACAAGGCTTGGGTCAACATGTGGTATGGTTTTCAGGCACTTTCCAAAGGTGCCGCAACGACCATCCAGTCCGATAACATCAGGAAGTCTCCTTCCTGACAAATCGACCATGGCGAGATTCGAACCTGAGTCTCATGGTCAGAATGCGAACGTTCTAATCACTCGGCCATGTGCCCATATATTGCATCATAGTATAGCTAAATTGTTCAGTTTTGTCTTCCTTTGAATAAAAAAAGGTCTTATTTGATGGCACAATGGTTTAGTAATAATATGCTTGTATTATGTTTCTTGTTCACATAGAATTTGAAGAGCTTCAGAATGCCGTAAATTTTATAAGGCTCTGCTTTCACTAATCCCCGAAATGAAATTCCAACGCTACCATTTCGAACCTAAACTTAATCTTTAAACTCATTTCCTCAAAAAATGGTTACAATTTGGAAAAAATATTTTGTGTCGCTATTTCTCATATCAAATTGAGTGCTATATCACGTTTCCCAAACTAACCTGCCCTAACGTACATACAGAAATACATACTGTTAAGTTCCGTTTTATATAAGATTTGCTTTACTCACAGTTTCAGTGATTCAAAAATAGATTTTCAATGATTCAAATAATACTTCAATGATTTAAAAATAATGTTTTAATTATTCAAAAATGTTTCAATGATTTAAAAATAATGTTACTATGGTTCAAATAATGTTTCAATAATTCAAATGTTTCAAATGTGTTTGAATTTCTGGGTTGAGTATTATTATTTACATTCACAATAATGTCCTCATATTTGTTGTTATTAGGTTGGTGCAAAAATAATGTCGTTTTTTGACGTTCAACTTCATGTGAGAAAACGACATTATTTTTGCACCAACCTAATATCATCACTGGATAGGCTTTCTATCTGAATTTCTGGGTAGAGTAGTCATCATTATTTACATTTACATTCAGAGTAAAGTCCTCATCTTGTTATTACCACAACGTTTCCACCATTGTGCCCCCCGGCCTTTATCGAATGCTTGTCATTTCGGGTAATATTCAACTTCAATGTTGAACTGAATCCTTTATTTAATCTACGTGGTGGGGTAGCCTGTTCCCATCTAAATTTTATTTATCACTGCCCAGTTTTTACTTTGAGTCAAATACATGAATTAATCTCAGTACGTCACCAAATTCACAAACCAACACTTTAATCCACTACACCCCTGAGATAATCCTCAGTGGCGAACTTGTAGACTTAAACATATACTGTCTGGTGATGCTGCTACTGCTACTTGTCACGCTTGATTGCAATCACACTCACCGTGGTATTACTTTTCTACTGCGGTTGCTGTTGCTGTTGAAGCCTTGCTGTTAGTTCTCTTTCTGTCTTTATTCAGTCAGTTATGTGCCATGCGTGATACACGCTTAGGCGATCATGACTGACGAGGTAGATTTTTTCCTGCAGTAGGTTGCCATCTCTTACTGCGGTTTCTGCCATCCAAGACTATAGAACCCGGTCTGCCCTGCTATTTACCCATAGAGGATTCATACCTTTCCCAAGGGTATTAGCACGTAAGTGAATGTAATGGATTCGACTGCAATTTGAACTCGACTCTCCGATTCCTCAATTCGAGCCGCTATTCATTGCACCGCTTCTTACTCAGCAAAAAGAAAAAGGAAACGATAGTGTAATTAGACATAGAGTTATCTCTCTTGCACATTTTTTTTGTTAGCTTATTCCTAATTAAACCGGAAACTAGTGACACGATTGAACTAGAGATTACTTTATTCTTTAACAGTATTGCCCCAGTTTAAATTGCGCCATGACATGCCGTTTTTGGTCAGTTGCCTAACACTCCCACAAACATACATTCCCACAAACATACATAAATTATATCATTGTTATATAGGTATATAAACTGCTTACAAGACTGAAAGTATTTGCGCATTTGTCACAGGTTTTAACTGGTTAGTGTTCCAGTGCGGATAAATCCAAATTATCCAATACTGATTTTCAAAACAAGCATCTCCTTAATTGAAAGACTGGCTCAGCACAACCCACTGCCTTTCCCAGGTGATTTGGGTTAGTAAAGTAAATAGCGAGATGGGCCGCTTAGAAAATGAAGGTAAAAGCATATTTCTCAACAAGTCAATCACTAATCTTCGAAGTAGGAAGGAGATGCCTACCTTAAAAATCAGCGTTTGAGAAAATTTCAAACGCTGATTTTTAAGGCAGGAATCTCCTTACTATTTGGAAGATTAGAGAGTCATTGATATTAGTGACATTCAACAAGTAGAATCCAAATTGGTGGACTATATTGTGTGTCCCGTAACCAATTTGGGTTGCTGGGGTGTGTTTAGTGCAAGATAGCTTGAGGAATCCATCCCTCTTCAGGCTAGATTTGAATTCACAGATTTTCTTCTTCGAAACGGGTTGGTACTTAAAGGCAAGAGATTCTAGTCAGTCCTGCTATTTATCCCATAACTGGAGGGGAGAAGTGAGGACATTCGTGTGAAAGTGAAAGTAACAAACATGACCGGAATTCGAACTCGGTCCGCCGATTTTCTCTTTCACAAAACGTTACACGAGCCGAGCACTCATAGAAAACACTGATCTTCAAAGACACGCCCACGCCACCATACACTCTGGAAACTTAAAAATTGGCGCAGCACAGTTTACTTACTACCAATTTTGAACATTTATCGGACTAAGCTGTGTCTAATATATATATATATATATATATATATATATATATATATATATATATATATATATATATATATATATATATATATATATATATATATATATATATATAAAAGGATCAAACACTAATATTCCATGGTTATAATTTATAACATTGGAATCGTAATCACAATCTAATCCATCAGACCTACAAATTCAATATATATATATATATATATATATATATATATATATATATATATATATATGCAAGTTTCATTAAAAACAACAGACAAGGTAATACGGTTAAGTTTTTTATTTAATTCTTCTTGTGTACGAACAAGAGCTTTCTTTGCTGGACAAAGGGTGTGTAGAACGAACATTATCTATGAGTTCAAATGCTCCTTAAGGAACTGTGTTCCTAACGAAACAGAACTCATAAATAATTACATCGGTTACACAACTACATGCTTATCCAGACGTATTACGTTACACCTATCTGATCACAGCTCCATTAGAACCCATTTAAACACACACAAAAATTTAGCAAACTCCATTAGAAATATACTAGTAGAAAACACAAATATATTAATTGCTTCCACCTGTAAAAAAAAGGTTAAAAATAATGGAGGCTTTAATAATAAAAAAGAAAAAGCCTACCCGTAACAATATTAACTACGAACAAAGCCACATCGTGCTAACCGTATTTGGAAATTAAAACACCACTACTACACACTAAGACATACAAATAATGCACACACTCAATTAAGCTGAAAAATCAGATCATCCTTTATAATGGCTAAAGACATAGCCGAAAGCGCACGGAAAAATAAAACATTTGGACAGTTCTTACACACCCTTTGTCCAGCAAAGAAAGCTCTTGTTCGTACAGAAGAAAAATTAAATAAAAAACTTAACCGTAGTACCTTGTCTGTCGTTTTTAATGAAACTTGCATAAAAGAAGTATTGCTGCCTAAATATACAACTATATATATATATATATATATATGTATATATATATATATATATATGCATGTTGTAAATTCGGGTATATGATACCGACAGTGTTATAAATAATTGACAATTGGAAAACGTTCATGAAAATATAATGTTTCGAAAAAACATCGGACTATGCATTTCGCCGATTCTGTTGCGATCAAATACCCAAATTTATAACATACTTTTGACTCGAAGAACGCATGGATAAAAAAAACAACAAATCTTTTATTTATTTTCTACCCATTATGAAGGATTCTATCTCTAAACCCGGACACTTAAAGCAAAGAACATAAAATGTTAAACAAATTTTTTAAAAGCCACTTATTTGCTTTCTCTTTTTTAGTCACGAGTAACGCCTGCCTGGGAAAAATATAAGATTTCATAATTTTTAAACATACAGAAATACATACACACACAACTCATTTATTCGCCTTCGATCTGATGAAACCTAATCGGCGAAATCCGTTGTTGGATATTTTTTCGATGCATTATGCTTTCAAGAACGTTTCATGAAAAAATATACTCTTAAGGTGTGCTATATTTATGGTATAAATTGCACAATATCAGAGATAGAGCGTGTGTAAATATAAAAGTGAACATTGAAGTCAACACTTAGAGGCGGCAGGCTGTTTCATGCTAGACGCAATAATCATTATAT
>OZ038476.1:108250114-108385114 GCA_964036315.1 Acanthosepion esculentum | reverse complement strand
AGTGTGTTGTGACTTGGAAAAATTGTGTTGTGATGTAGGCGAAGTGAAACGTGTGTTTGTTTATTTTTTATTTTTTTTATATACATTTCAGAATGCGAGTTCTTAAATTACAATTGTTTTTATTTATAAATGGTTTGTTTTTGTTGTATGAGTAGAGCTTGAAAAGTGAGTATTGCATGAAAATACCTGTTTGAATTCTCAGTATAAACTAGTTTAAATTTCGGCCCATTTAAAATATAGTCCAAGGTCTAAGGAAACGGTCTGAAAAAAAAAGAGACTTTTAGTGCAAAACCTCAAGTCAAAACCAAATTTCGTTCCATTTCCCTTGTGTTACGATAGCAGACTTCTGTTTCCCCGATTTTTACCCTCCCTTCTTATGTGACATCTTTCCCAACCTATCGAGTGAGTTTTATAATATCTTAGCTGAAACACTCGGACTAGTCTGCCTGCTATAAAACGCGTGCAAGCAGATGCCCCCGTTTTATTTCAATTCTTAATCTTTCTCTTCTTTTTCTTTCTACTTTCCTTTCTTTTTTTTTTCTTTCTTTCTTTTTTTTTTTCTTATTTCGACTCAAGTGACACCCGACACATAAAAAGAAGAAGAAGAGGAAGTTAAAGAAAAAAGGATTGCTGTTGTCGGTGGGAAAAAATAAAAGAAATTTCTGAGTGTCGTGATGAATTATCCTCCTAACCAAAAAAAAATCTGAATTTTCGGGCTGTTTCTTTAGACAAGTCGAGAAATACGGGAGACGAAACAGCTGTTGCTGCGCAGTGTCCCGTGATGAAAACGGAACACTGGATCATTACTGTGAACACACACACATACACACACACATATATATATATATATATATATATATATATATATATATATATATATATATATATATATATATATATATATATATATATATACGAAGTTAATACGTAAAATATTAGCTTTTAACTTTTCTACACCCGTGTTATACAACTCCAATGTCGATTTTGCATTAGGGCTTGAAGCAATAAATAAACAAATAAGCTAAATTTAAAAAAAAAGAACCAATGATTTTCTGCATTAATATAATTAGAAGTCGGATTTACTTTAGGGTAGCATTAAAATGTTTCTGGAGTTGGCCCAGTTCATTGGTTGACACCAGAGAAATAAAACTATTCCAATAAGAAATAACTTGGTGTAAGGTTGCAATCTGAATAAAGGTTTGGAATTGGGTTTTTCGAATAAAGACTATAAAAAACTCGTACGGTCTTTGTCGTTTCGTTCATGGCAAGAGAATCAAATTTCAAATATAAATTGTTTGTCCATTTAAAATACTGCATTTATACAAAAGGAGTCATAAAGATGGGGTCAAAGGGTCGCATATCTCGGCTTATACGCTTTTCCTGTTGCCAAACTTCTTTTCGTAATTTTTATCTTTTCTCTATCTTTCTGTTCTGTACACAATCTGATACTTCTTCAATATAACGTGTCCCTTCAGGTTGTGGGCGATTGTGGCTCTCCACAATCTCCTGTTCATTACGGCGCTTAGCAATTTTTGTCTTTTCGCTAACTCTCTATTCTACCAACTATATACACAAGCTCGTTCTTCTTCTTCTATATAACATGTCACTTCAGGACGTACGCGATTATGGCTCTCCACAATCTCCTGTCCATTACGGCTCTTAGTAATTTTTGTCTTTTTTCTAACTGTCTTTTCTATCAACTATAGGCACAAGTTCTTTCTTCTTCTTCTTCTTCTTCTTCTTCTTCTTCTTCTTCTTCTTCTTCTTCTTCTTCTTCTATATGGCTTGCCCCTTCAGGACGTGGGCGATTATGGCTCTCCGCAATCTCCTGTCCATTACGGCTATTATCTCTTTATTCCATGTACGCAGGCGCGTTATTGTTCTTCTATGTGCTCTAGAAATTTCAATGGTCTCTTTCTGAGATTAAATATAAGTGGACATTTTGTTTTAATTTCTATAAAACTTCCTCATTAGTTACATGCTCACTCAATGGTATTCTCAGCATCCTTCAGAAGAACAACTCGTCTGTTAAACTAGATTTTGCGACACAGAATTCTGTTTCATTTTCATTCAAATTGTGCCTGCATGTATTGGTTGTGTGTGCATGTTATATATGTTAATTCCACTACTAAAATCTAAAATAGTTCTAAAAATGTAAAATTTAAAAAATAATTATATTTTTAATAAATAATTAAAATTTTGGAGTCTGTCTATATTTCTGAGATGAGGTATTATGTACAGTATTTACATTATTCGGACTATTGTCCTCATCTTTGTCGCCATATTTGTCACAACGTTTCGGCCGTTGTACGCTCCGGCCTTCTTCAGGTGGTTGGAATTTCGAACCGAACCCTTTATTTCGATCACTGGTTGCTGAAAAATTAGGTTTATAATACTCAGAAATTCATACCCAGATGTCCTCAGGGACACATGGTACGGTGGATAAAGGCGTTGGTTAGATCCAGTAACAGACCCAAAGAGTGTGAGTTCAATACCCGGTTCAGGCAGTGGAGAACTTTCAGAGGGAAAATTACCAGGAGATAACTGATAACTGACATCCATCAAACATGGCTCGTGGAACTAGAACAGTCTACCCCAGTGATCGAAATAAAGGGTTCGGTTCGAAATTCCAACCACCTGAAGAAGGCCGGAGCGTACAACGGCCGAAACGTTGTGACAAATATGGCGACAAAGATGAGGACAATAGTCCGAATAATGTAAATACTGTAATTAAAATTTTGCAAAGTTCAAAATTATTTTTATAATTATAATTTTTTAATCATTTCAAGTCAAGCAAAGCAATAAAGCGACTAAGACGCTGAGTGTCATAGAATATAAGAGAAAAGTATCACTATTAAAGAGAAAACAATAAAAGAACAAGAATCAAGAAGACAGAAGATAACGATTGGCATTTTTGAAGATCAAAGTTGACTAGGAATCAAGAAGACGGAAGTGAGTTCCGCAAGCGAGAAGTGCGATAGAAATAATTGTTAGCATAGAACTTACGATTACATGTAGTCATTTCAACTGTAAAAGTATGAGACCTTACCGCCAATCTAGTACTGCGCTTAAATTCATGAAATCTAGGTATCGTAAAGGAAAGTTCATCAGAAAAATTAGCATGAAAGTATTTATAGAAAAGGCAAAGGGAAGCTACATTACGACAGTAGGAAAGTGACTGAAGTTGAGATGCCAGGTCAGGACCAATAAAACTGCAGATTCTTCTTTGGATGTTTTGGAGAATCTCTTAATATATAGCAGGAGAACCAGACTTTATGTGGCAGCAATATTCAAAGCAAGTATGAATTATATATATATATATATATATATATATATATATATATATATATATATATATATATATATATAAAGATAGATGGACACCCTAAGAACCACTCCAGGTTAATGAAGTAAGTTTTTGCATGGACGTAAGTGGAGGCGGTAATAAACACTGATTATGATAGATAACGGCTGACGCTAGACTTGTGGAGATTAAGATTTCAGCGATATGGAAAGCACTCACTCGGGAGTCTGTTCCACAAAGTAGCGGTTCTTGGGAAGAAGTTGTCTGAATGGAACTTCTTTCTTACTAATGGAATACGAAGGGAATGAAAATGAATCGACCTTGTGTACGTGGAATCGTGGATCTTGGGTTAAGATTGTAGTGATATGGGAAGCATCCTCTCTTGTTCCCCAAAGTATTGATTCTTGGGAAGAAGCCGTACAAATGAAACCTCAGGAATCAGGAGGATTCGGACCATGACTCTAAAGATCTGAACTGATAGAACTAAAGAAATAAACCGATTAAATATTTAGAATATTTAGTATTGGGTAAAAGGCTAGTATCGCAGTCCGTTTTAATGTAAGAGTTCTAACTTTGTTAGTTATCAAAGATTGCTGCCCTAAGCCAAATTTAGCTCAGTTAATAAATATTTAGAGTGCTCGCCGTATTTAGTTTAAAAGTTAGTTTTTTAGTCTATTGTGAATGTTCAGAATGTGTCCTTTACAGTCTGCACTATTAGTGTCATCACACTATGCACAGCTTAGTGAATATTTACGAAAAATAATATACGCAAAAAATTAATGCTATAAAAAAGAAGTCTTTAGCTTTGGCTAAATTCACTACTTTTCATCCTTTGGTGTTTTTTTTTACTATTATTCTTAAAATAATTATTATTATAAAATAATAATTATTATTAAAATAATTATTATAAATTATTCTTAAAATAATTATTATTATAAAATAATAATTATTATTAAGATAATTATTATAAATTATTTATAAAATAATTATTGTTATAAAATAATAATAATTATTAAAATAATTATAAATTATTCTTAAGATCATTATTATTAAAAAATAATTATTATTATTAAAATAATTATTATAAATTATTCTTAAAATAATTATTATTATAAAATAATAATTATTATTAAGATAATTATTATAAATTATTTATAAAATAATTATTGTAATAAAATAATAATAATTATTAAAATAATTATAAATTATTCTTAAGATCATTATTATTAAAAAATAATAATTATTATTAAAATAATTATTATAAATTATTCTTAAAATAATTATTATTATAAAATAATAATTATTATTAAGATAATTATTATAAATTATTTATAAAATAATTATTGTTATAAAATAATAATAATTATTAAAATAATTATAAATTATTCTTAAGATCATTATTATTAAAAAATAATAATTATTATTAAAATAATTATTATAAATTATTCTTAAAATAATTATTATAAAATAATAATTATTATTAAAATAATTATTATAAATTATTCTTAAAATAATTATTATTATAAAATAATAATTATTATTAAAATAATTATTATAAGTTATTCTTAAAATAATCTTAAATATATTTAAAATAATCTTACATTATTTGTACTATTATTCTCCCAGTACAACTCCCTAAAAACGCAAGAGGTCCATATTACGAGGATATGTAGGGCAGATAACGGTTGATCCCAGACTTGAATATTTCAAAATCATAGTGATCGAGGAAGCGACATTTCGGGAGTCTGTTTCACGATGCTTCACTTCCGGGGAAGAAGCTGTCTGAGTGAAACTTCCTCCTTACGAAGGGAAATGTTGATGAGTCGACTCTGTCTCCGTGTTATGGCCTGTCCAAGGTGTGAAGGTCTGAACTTTTGGAAAAAAACTACCTTGTAAATAGTGATAGGGCAGTGAGAGATTAGCAACGTTTCGTTTGTTGCAATGGGGTTGCAAGGTGGAAAACTATTCATCACCCACAAGGCCGAATATTGTATGGGCACACAGTGAGGATGGAACTAACGCATAAAAGTTAACAAGACTAGCCCTCCTAAACTTTAACTGACGCTGATATGCTTTTTTTTTTATTATCACTAAACGCCTTTTCTTTAATGCTATGGTTAACAGCGTTTGTTCTTTTCATTAATTATTCAATTAAGATGAGTCAATAGTTCATCTCAGCGTTCAGACCATTTTATAATGTAGCGCCATTATGGGTCGGTTGAAGAATTTAAACAATATCTGAGAGTTGCGATAAAGAGCAAGAATATTAAGATAAACTAGTCAAGTGTATAATTTAAGAAATTTGTGGTAAATTTTTAAAACATTACTTTAAGTAAGATTTAATTTTCGTTTTTTTTAGGGGGAACCAATTGTAATGACGAATGTATAATTCTAATTACTTATCATATGTGGCAGTTATTAACAACAACAACAACAACAACAACAATAATAATAATAATAATAATAATAATAATGATAATCTTAAATATCTGGCCAATCGTATTCGAGGATACACGCCTACCACTCCCTATTGAACATTATTCGCTCAGGCACATTTGTGTTTGTTCTACACCCACAGAATCAAACTGTGGTTTATATTGCAATTATGCTGAGCAGACCTTAGTTACAGTTTCTGGGAGAGAGCGTGTTATCTAGCGTGATCAACAATCTCAACCAACAAGGCCAGCACGCTCAAGCCCTCGGTCACGATGTCTTCGTGCAAGCACAGCTGTCGACAGCCCCCAAGAGTTCTGTCTACCCAATTTCGCTGACAAGGCTTGGGTCACCGCGTGTTATGGTTTTCAGGCACTTTCCCAGGAAGCTGTACGCTGGGATCGACTTCGATCCAGTCCGATAATATCAGGAAATCTCCTTCCTGAAAAATCGATCATGGTGAGATTCGAACCCGGGTCTCATAGTTCTAAAACGAACGTTCTAACCACTCAGCCATCAATAACAACAACAGGAATAACAATAATAATAATATCTGGGAATGCCTGATTACTAGGGCGACTAGCCAATCTCTGTTGCAGACACCTTCTCAGGCACATTTGTGTTCGTTCAACACGCGCAGAGTCCAACTGTGATTTATACGGCAACTATGTTGAGTGGACCTTAGTTAGAGTTTCTGAGTAAGGGTACATTATATAACCACTCCTGTCAAGTGTCGATATGGAAGTTAAGAATAAATTTGGAGTGCACTAACATACCTTAGTATTTGAACGGCTGTGGCAGCGTACAAAGTAGATTCAAGTAAACAAATGTCATTCTCCTGCATCACAAAGCAAGGTCGCATACAGCATGAATAACACGGGGGGGAAATAAAACTCGGTTGGTCTTTAAACTCCACCCAACACAATCACTTGTCTTTGCACCAAGTGATTATTAACGTTTTCAATCGCTTTGATGGAGGAAAACGTTCGCTAATGAAAACCAGATTCAAAAGTCCGTCGAAAACCTTTTCAACTCAAAACCTGCGGGAATTTTACTCAAAACGAATCAAAGAACTGCCAGATAAATGACGAGTAATTGCTAATAATGGTGAATAGTATAATTAAATAAAATGTAATTGGACTTTATATTGTGAAGAATAAAATTAAATAAACAAAAACGGAAATTATTTATGACTCAAGCTAAAAATTTGGTCTTCTTTATACTATACATTTAAAAAGGCTAGATCACATTCTTTTGCCGGAAGAAAAACAAAAGAAATGATTTCGTAGAAGTTTGCGTTGACTCATACACAGATAGAGATTTTCTTTATTACTTCATTGGAAAGGCCAAACTTCTTCCTGTAGAAGACATTAAAATCATACAATTTAACAAAAGGGTTCCTTCCGTTTTTGTTGCGCCATTAATTGACCTGTTTTATATATCTACTTCATTTCCTGTAAAAAAAATAATAATAAAAATGCCTAAACATGTGCTTGATAAAAAAAAAATTATTTGTAATCTTTGGACACGTAATTGACTAAGTTTTCGTTAGCGAGACGGAAGGCCAGAGGCTCTTTATAATACGTTGTATGTGTCTAACCGCACGCCCAATACGCGCGGAATATGAAATAATGTCAAGTTTAAAATTGATTGGCAGCACACACATACGTGGGCTAGGGACAAAAAATGCTTAAGTCACCCCTCGGCACTTCTCATTTCCGGAATTAAACCGTTCGTTTAATCTACATGGGTAAATTGTTCTCAGTCCGCTGACCAACGTGACAGTATCCTAGATGGTTAAAGGTTTGTTTTGTGAATATTTTTTTTATAATGTTAAGCCTATACAAGGCCCAAGAGCCATTCAAGGTAGAGGATTACTGTGTAGTGTTCTACCAGCATCAGAAAGGGCTAGAAGTGAAGTTATTGTAGATAACTCTAAGCTTGAAGAGGTCAAGATTAAATTAGTGAATAACATTTCAGAGTCCAGTCGGAGATGTTAGAAACATAATGTTAAAGTAGACTTTAGAAAGGACCGGAAACCCAATCCTAAACTGGAAACAAGAGATAAACCTCAAATCTTGTTCAAAAGACCGTGGGTTGGGGAGTGTGAACCGGTCGATAGGTGAACCTATCTATTCCTATTGGGAGAGAAGAAAAAAAATAGTGAATAAAATTTCAGAGCTCAGGCGGAGACGTTAGAAGCATCCCCACAGGAGTCTGTTGCATACTCAGAACTTCTTCCTCACTAAGCGTAGCTTACATGTGGCACAACCGCCGAAAGTATGGGGCACCCAGTGAGGATCGAACACACCATTCAGTTGTAGTAGAGTTTAGAAGGAACCGCAAAAAACAATCCTAAATAGAAAACACGGGATAAACCTCTACTCCTGTTCAAAAAGCACAGGGGTGGAGTTTAAACAGGGCGACAGCTTGGCCTATTTACTCCTATTATTTGGTAACATGGTAACTGTGAGTTTGGAAGCACGGTGGTCGAGTAATCGGCGATTAATCGACTCCTCAACCAGACCCTGGTCTGGTTGAGGATGGTGCGTGGAACCCCAGCAGCACACAAAAGCAAGTGAGATGACACTGCTTAGTGTTATCCACCATAACTATGGAAAAAATAACCCCACCAAGACGAAACTGGCCAAGCTTGGTGATACGGCTACACCCTTAAATGCATGGTCAACCAGGGTACCTCCATCAGGTGTGAGAAGGCCGTGGATTTTGGAGTCATTTTGAATTCAATCCCTGGGACAGGTAGTACAGATTCAAACTCTGCGATAACAGACTGAGCAATAACCGATCATTACTAAAACGAACAAGACGAGATACTCCTAGACATGAACAAGAGAATTTTCCCAGCTTTCGGTGCGCACCGACGAGACCGAGAATCGAAATGCAACGTGTGTTACTCATCGGCCGGCCGATGGGAAGCTTGGACGAGGGGCGAGTTGTACCTTTATAGTAGGACAGATAACAGTTGGCCCTTGACTTGATGACATTGAGAGTGCAGTGATAGGGAAAGCATTCCCACAGGAGTCTGTTGCATACTCAGAACTTCTTCCTCACTAAGCGTAGCTTACATGTGGCATAACCGCCGAAAGTATGGGGCACCCAGTGAGGATCGAACACACCATTCAGTCGTTTAATCTAACGAGACACGCTTGCTAAACAATACACCACGTCGAGGTTTTACAGTGTAACCCGGATATAACAGAACCGATATAAGAGAAACCCGGATATAAGATATATTTTCTCTGGTCCCAAATTAGAGCCTGTGTTAATGTATATATAATAGACCAAACCCGGATATAAGATAACCCGGATATAAGAGACTTATTCTCCGGTACCGACAACTCTCTTATATCCGGGTTACACTGTATTTCCTTCTCACTAATGGAATAAGATGTAAATGAGGATGAGTAGATTCGGTGTATGTGACCTGGCGGGTCCTAGCTATCAATGTCTGTAATTTTGGAACCAAAGATTGTAGTTCGCCATGAAGATGCTGTCGAGTAGCAAGAGGTTCGCAGCGTTACGGATGGAGGGGTTTTAGATTTTAAAACAGTTCATCACCCACAAGGCGGGGTAAACATTTTTGAATTCGGTCAGGGCTGGAAAGTGATGATTGGACAGTTTCAGCTCAGATATTTTGCGGCAATGCTCCTTTTTGGTCCCTCCCTTGTAAAATTAGAGCATGTCAGGAGGAGTCAGATATTTTCAAGCGCCCAAACTGTTTTTTGATCGCATGGCGATGATCCTCAGTTGTTCCTCTCTTGTATTGGAATCTTTGAATCGACATTCTCATGATAGTATATAGCAAGTTAGTTTTGTAGTAATTTTGATTCGTACTGGGTGCTCTGCATTTATTGATTTGTTATAGGGTAATATAAATTTTAGTAACTGTTTGAAAGTAAAAATGAGTCGTAGAGACGTGATATTTCTTGATAATTCGTAGCTAATTTTCCTGCAAAGGTCAAATTTCTTCCTGTAGAAAACATTCAATCATGCAAGTTAACAAGGCCGTTCCTTCCTCTCTGCTGTCATAGCATTTGCTGTTTTATACGTGTTCAAGTTTACCCATATTGTTAAAAATAATGCTATTGGATTTATCTTTCCATTTATTTATTTTATTGTACTTCTTTGTTGCTTTTTTTCTTCTCTCCGTAATTCTTGGTTGGAGTTGCCCAATCCTCACTTTCCAGACTTGAAAGATTTCAAAAACGTTTCCGCAGCCTTGTGACTGATGAATTATTTTAAAATCTGCTTCCTCTTTCCCCGTTATTATTTTCGTGGCAAATTTACAAACGAATTACATTCCTTAGTTCCATAGGTAGGACCTTCCTTGCCACGTCCACAATTTCGACTCATCCACATTCCCCTCGTATTTCATTGGTAAGAAGGAAGTTCCACTTGGACTTCTTCTTCTTCTTCTTCTTCTTCTTCTTCTTCTTCTTCAGAACTGTTACTTTTATGAAACAAAATCCCGAGGGGATGCTTCCTTGGTCCCTACGATCTTAACCTCTTCAAATCTCTTGTCAAGTGTTATCTGTCCTACATATCATAATATTTTTTGTTACTTCCGTCCTTTACGCACTTACAGCAACAACATTTAGTAACCCTCTACCTTGAATGACTCTTGGGCCTTGAATTGGTTCATCAACAGTATGTAAGAAAAAACATAGAGCCTTGAATCGATCTATCCACTCAATTAGCTCTAACAGGCCAATGGTCAATAAGCTTCTTGTAACTTTCAACCCCACAAAAACATACTTTTATAATTTCCTCATCAGCGTTCCGACAATGAATTTGAGTGAAAGGTTGCACTCTCAATGAGGTTACATGTTTTAAACATCTATCATTCACTGTTTTACCGTTGAACTACCTAGATGCAAACGCTACTTCTACTCTAACAGATCTTTCTCGCTCTTCCCACCTGTGCTGTTCCCTTCCGATTTCTTGTTTCCATGATAACTATATTCGTCAAAAATTTCTTAAAAGCTGTACCATTTTTCTCCTTTCCTCAATCCTCCCCATTTTCGATCTTCTCGTTCTCTTTCACTTTCACTCCCTGTAACCCAGTGCGTTTTAGTGGCATTGTCGCCTTGCTTGGTGTGAAACGATAAAACAAAAATCACTCCAGAACTTAAATGGAACTCATATCCACTGCTAAAGAACCCGAAAAATGGTCAGCTCATTATATTACTCCAGGATAACGTTCCATTATCACTGAGAGAACCCTGAATTTTCGTCTATCAGACTGAATGAATGATCTCTCTGAGAGGTCCCCGTTCCTTGAATACCCTAGACCTCAAGTGGAACTCGCACATAAGATCTATTGCTAAAGGTTCTGGTAAAAATGATCGGTTCCCTGTAGCGCTCCAGAAAGTACCTGACTCCTTGTGCCTGTCCTTTGTCTTTACAAAAGCCAGGTCAGGCCCCAAATAATGTACTGTTTTTAATCGTTTCACCCCAAGCAAGGCGACGATGCCACTAGAACGCAAGGGGTCACTGAGATTAAAAGTGAAAGAGAATGAGAAGATTGAAAATATGGAGGATTGAGGAAAGGAAAAAAAAGGCTCAAGTTTCTAGAAGACAGAAGACTGCAACTGACAGTCATATATAGGCAGGAGTTGCCCTGTCTTCACTTTCCGCCCTCGACAGAGTCCAAAAGCGTCTACAAGGCCTTGTGTGTGACGAATTATTTTCCACCCTACAAACCGTTTCCCACAGACTATACATCGCAAGCCTCTATCGCTATTTCCATGGAAAGTGTTCAGAATGCATTCCTTGGTACCACCAGTTCTAACCCCCACGGTCAAAAACCCGTCGAGCCACGCACATTCTAGCAAACCACTTTCATACCTTTCGAATTCCATTGGTGGGACCTAAGTTCCGCTAGAGCAGGTTCTCAGAAACAGCTACTTTGTACAAACGAAGCTTCTCAGATCATTACAACCTGTTCAATTCTAGGGTTAGCCGTTATCTCCTCCCCCCTCCTCATAATCTGTGCTTCTTACCACTTACTCTGGAACCATTTACCTCGAGTGGTTCTTGGACCTTGCACAGAGTGAAGATGATTGTAATAAATGGATGTATTTGACTCCTTCTGTCATGGGTTATCTTTACAAGAGTCAGATTAGGCCCAAAATGGAGCATTTCTACCATATCTGAAGTAGAGAGAACTCCATTCTTACTTTCTAGCCATGATAGAGTTCAAAACCACTAAACCGGACTTGCGGTGATTATTATTTTCTCCTCTACAGCCAGTGTCGCTATTTCTATGGCAATTGTTTGATGCACAGGCTGGTCTGATAGTCGTGTCACTCCTACATAATATAATTTTCTATTTCAGATGACTGACACGAGCTCTTACAGTTTGACAAAACTTTCGGACCACCGGTACATTTGAGTATTTCGACTGTCACTACAGTCGTTATCCCGAATTGTGAGTGACCAGTTTGTTTAACTGAATGTGTTCGATAAATTACGACGTTTTTAGATTGTTGGAATTAAAATTTCGATTAATTGAAGATTACCACCAACGGTCAAATGGGTTAGAAAATTGGATTTGTAACAGTAAATCATTATTATCTCCCAAAACGTTTCTTAAAATCCAAAAATATTTTCTAGCTTTAAACTATCTGCAAAAGATTGATAAACCGTAAAACAAATCACTCACTCACTCAATCACTCTATACTACAGAGTAGTCCGAAAGTCCTGTCACCCCTGTATTTCTATTTCAGATAGCTGACACGAGCTCATACAATTTGGAAGAGAGGGTTACAGTAATAAAACTTTCGGATAACCCTGTACATTATTGCAGGGTTTTGGGAGCGAAATCATATAGTATAACACGTTTTCTGTTTAACCTTTTTGTTATATACCGTAGCTATGAACACTAACGTGTATGTTCCAATCCTCATAAATACATCGGCCACTACAGTAAGTAGGGGTAATATGCTGTTTAAGTAGCCCAATACTAGAAGTGGTTTACCTACTTCACGCCGCTGGCGAGTATTGAATTTTGTTGATGATATAAAGATTACCATATCATTTCCAGGTATTTACTTGAACCCCCACACTGAGTCAGGTTGTGACACAAGGTCGGTTTTAAACGTGGAGACCCGATTGTTTTCACCCGGGCCGCTGGTCTTGGCTGGTCATAGCTTGTCCAAGCTAGTCAGAGATGGTATAAGCTAGTCATAGCTGGTCTTAGCTTTTCCAAGCTGGTCATAGCTAGTCTTGGCTTATCATAGCTGGTCCAGGCCGGAGCCGGTCCAAGCTAGTCGTAGCCATGATACCACCAGCGCAGGGACGAATCCCTACACCAGGTAAATATCAAGTGACGCTCTCAGCCAAAAGGCCGACAAAGCGAGCGATCTGCGAACCGGTACTACACTCTGATCCAGGCCTGAAGGCCGAGCAGCATCAACCATATCATTTCCAATCTCCGTTTTGGTTATTCTTCATTCAGTAACCCTTTCTAGGTTACAACACTTTTAATGTTTATTGTCCCACTAGTGGAACGTACTTTCAGAAATTATTTTTATCCAAAACGAGTATTAATTATATTTTAACACAAAGTGTAAGCACCTATTTTTATTTTCCGTGTACACTAACGATAAGATATTTTAAAAAATAATGTCCGTCTAGTATGAAAAATCTATCGTAAAATATGTTCCACTTGTGAAAATAATGGCTACTAAAAAGTTAAAGCTGAAGGAATCATCTGTTTTTGGCGGTTATACTCAAATTCGTCCCGGAGTCTAAGATACAAACTATTCAGACGTTTTTTTTATAAACCTGAAGGAATCGTCATTACTTTTTTATGGATCTACTAAGCCGACTTTATGTAAAGTACGACCACTGAAATTTTAATTTTTTAATTATTTAACCTCTCCATGAAATAAATAGTATAGTACGACAACTGAAATTTTAATTTTTAATTTTTTTAACCTCTCCAGGAAATAAATAGTATAGTACGACCACTGAAATTTTAATTTTTTTAACCTTTCCAGAAAATAAATACCTGTGTATAGTTCAACCGGTCATCGAAAATGCATGATTTTAATCTCTTCAAAAAATTACCTGTGTACAGCGCGACGCCTTATTTTTGGCATAAAAAACTGACCATAAAAACTCTCACTATATTCGAATATATAGTGTAATTTCTGATGCCGTTAAAAAACGTATGATTTTCTCTTTCTCCATTGTGGGTTAAATTGCAAAGGAGACTGGGATATCTTGTTTTGGATGGCGACGTCTACGAGAAGGAAAACTCTGAATACAACCCCCATTACTTCATAGGTATGTTTGAGAAAATAAAATAAAGAGTTAATCATACACAAATTTGGAAATGTGACTCAAAGGCGGTGGATTGCGTGCTGCGTCATTTTCTGGCAACTGTTGCATCTGCGCCGATAGCAATGGTTTATCCTTTACCATTGGACGTTATTGGTAAAGCCGAAAGAAGCATATTGATGCCTGAGTAACCCAAGATCTCCATAGATTCTGCCCAGGCTGGTAGCGCTCTACGTTACACCATCGTCTCCCGAGACAGACAGATACAAATACATATTATTTTATAGTAAAATAATTAAGTCCATTTTTTTTAAAAAGATTAATCGTTGTTAACGTTTCATATTCCATGTTTCAATTTTTCTACGCACAATTTCAGGTCTAACTTATAAATCTTGTGCTCTCATTAATTCTTGTAAAATTATTCATATAATATATTTATCACTTAAGTGATACATTTCATTTTCCTTAATGAAACTTTTGAGTCTGTTTTGATTTCGAAAACGTTTAATATTTGGAGTTAATTTTTTTGCTGTGATCTGCAGCAGAGAATTCTTTGAATTTCCATTGGTTAGTCATGACCTCCTTTTGCTTTTATTCAATTTCTTCGCTAAAAAAGCTTGCTAACATTTTTTACGTCATTCAAAAATGGCACCTATAATAATAAGCAAGTTTACTTATTTCTGGTAAGTAATTATCGAAAAATAATAAGTAATGACTGAAAAGTAATGATCGTTATAAATTATATGTCAAAAGCTTTTGGGATTGAGGTTATTTTTATTTATTTGTTTTGTTTTTACGGCTTATCAACCTTTTGCAGGCTATTTAAAACCAGGATGTATTTATAGATTGTAAAATTGTTTTTTTTTTTTTTAGATAATAATAATAATTTATTGATACAAGTCCTTTTAATTAGAGTTGGGAGAATAGGTGGGTTCATACCTTTCTCATGAATATTTGCGCGTAATTGAATATATAGAAATCGACTGGAATTGGAACTCGGCTCACCAAATTACAATTTCGAAACGTTATCCATTACACCATTAGACCACCCGCACATCCACGCTTACATCACTTGGTATTCTCAAGCGCTCACTATCTAGGTACTGACCAGGCCTGACATTGCTTAACCTCGGTGCCTCTTAGCGAAACCGGTGTTTCAACGTGATATGGTCGTAAGCTGGGATTTTCTCAAGTCAACAAGTTCCAACGACAAGTTAGAGGTCGTCTTCTTGATTTTTGACCGGAAAGTGATAATGCAACTCTCTACATCAACTACAGCAACAACAGCTAGCGTGGTGGGACTGTGGCCCTATATACCAATATACCAATATACCAATATACCAAAGTTAACAAATGACTAACTTTAGTTTATAGATGCCACTCTGCCGTCTTCTTATTTTCCAATTGCTCACGTTTCTTACCATCTTTTTTGCAGCTATTTTCCTTTGTATTGTAATGGTTAAATGGTTTTTTTAAAATATACATTTTTTAAAAAACATCTCGGGTTAACATTCTCGGCTAACATGCAGTGGAAACATTATATTGAATCAATTTCAAGGTCTACCGCTAGGAAATTTGATTCACTTTGTCGTGCTAGATAATTTTTTCTCACCAGAATCTATCTTACACATTTATAAATCTACAATTCATCTACGCCTCCAATATTGCTGCCACATATGGTCTGGTGCTCCTGCTATATATTTAGAGATTCTCCATAAAATCCAAAGAAGAATCTGTAATGTTATTGGTCATAACCTGGTATCCTGGCTTCAGTCTTTTCTGTAAATATTTTCATAGTAATTGCTCTGCTGAGTTTCGTTCTATGCTATCTCAACTTAATAAATTTAAGAGTTGTACTAGACTGCCAACAGTGTCTTATCAATTTACAGTTGAATTGGGTAGATTTAACTTAAAGTTCGTTACTAAAAGTTTCTTTTCTCGCATTTCACGTCAGTTTAACTCTCTTCCAGCTTCTTGTTTTCCAGATAACTTTGATCTTCAAACATTTAAATGCAATGTCAATCGTTATCTACTGTTTTCTTGATTCCTCTTTTATTCTTCTCGCTTCTTAATAATGTTTTTTATTCTTTCATACTTAGTGGGTTTATTGCCTTGCTTGTGGTGAAATGCTTAAATAAATAAATATTCACAAAAAATAAAGCGAAACATCGTAGCCTACTAATGGTAAGTGTAAATGGATTGGTAAATAATACTGGTTAACTTTGTACGCTCGGTCGGATTTGCTATTGAGACATGAGTAAATGGTAGGATCATCAGCATAAATATCTAATTGGGAACTGATGACATCAGGAAGATCATTGATGAAGATCAAAATCGGCGTAGGACCCAAGATACAACTTTGGGGGACACCTGCGTTCGTGAGAAAGGATCTAGAAGAGAGGTCATTTCAAATGACATTCATTTCACGATTTGTTAGGAACGATTGGATTAAATCAAACAGTCGTTCGGTAATACCCTAACACTGGAGCTTACGTAGAAGACCAGCGTGCCAAACCTTATCAAGCGCTTTCGAGATATCTATAGCCACAGCTCTAGGTTCATCGTTGTTGTCAAGAGCTTGATATACATATTCAGTGATGGCCGTTTGCACATCAGCGGTAGACCTGCGAAAACGGAAGTGTTGTGGTAGGATCCACCTAATTTGCATAGTGGAGTACCGACGATAAAAAATATGGTTGGTACCAGAAGACAGGGAGGCAAATCAAGAGATCCAACTAGAGACTCTGCCCGACTGCGACTTAGTCAACACATTCTCCAGGAACGGTCTTCCCAGGAATATACAAAAGACTATATGTAAATATTGTGTACACTTTCTTGTTTCAATACATTTTATTCTAACTACATTTTGTGTTTGCATTATTATTCCATGCATTAGTCAAGTTTCAACAGGAAGCCATATTGTTTGTCAGAGAGTAGGTCGCTTAACACCTTCAGCGTTGATTAAAGCCTCGGTTACTTTGCCGAAATCAGGTGTGGGTACTCTAAATGAGTCGAGTGTTGAAGTGGAAGAGAATTTCTAAGCAATGCATTCAACCTTATCTGATGTAGATATCAGGACTTCGAAATGATTGAATAGAGGAGGTATTGCGGATCTACTGTTGTTCAGCACACTCTTGAAAAGCCGCCACAAACGCATAACCTTTCTAGCGAGCTTGTGTAAATGGATAGCAGAACAGATGGTGACGAATGATAAGAAAAAACATATTATTATAAGAACAACAAAAAAAGGAAATTGTGGAGAGCCTCAATCGTCAATATTGTGAAGGAACACGGCACAAAGAAGAAGACGACGAAGAACAAGAAGAAGAAGAAGCTTAACAACTCTGATGAAATAAAATCGAATCGTACACGGAGTTTTTCTTTATAATTCGTAGCCATTTTTCTGAAAAGGCCAAATTTCTTCCTGTAGAAAACATTAAAAATCTAGACTTTAAGAAGTTTCCTTAGATTTTATTTCATTATTAATTACACTGTTTTATATATCTATTTCATTTCCTGAAAAAGAAACAGCGAGCAGTTTAGATTGTCTGATAAAGCATATTTTAATAATGTCTGCAATATTTCGGTTAGGTTAGGTTGGTTAATTTAGCGATATGTCAACTCGTGATGTGTTATTTAATGTCAAATATAAGTCGTATAGGACAAAATCATAATGAATTGTTGGAAAGGCAGACACAGGTCGGGGTTTACACTAGAGTCGAATTTAAGCGCAGTACTAGATTGGCTGGTAGGTCACAACATTGTACTGTTGAAATTGTTAGACGTTACCTTAAGTTCTATTCTAATAGTTCCTTCTCTCGCACTTCCAGCCTATGAAACTCGCTTTCGTTTCTTTTGCTTTCCTGTCAACGATGATCTTCAAAAATTTAAATGTAACTTCGATTGTCATCTTCTTTCTTCCGAAAACCTGTTTCGTTATTGTTCTTTCTTCTCATTAGCATTTTGTCATCTCCTTACTATCGCAGTAACTCTTTTCATCTTGGTTGCCTTATCACCTTCAGTGAGGTGAACTGATTAAGAAAAAAAGGCCTAGGTTTGTTTTACACGTGAGTCAAAAGTTAGGTATAGGCCCGGTTTACGCTTGAGGGAAAAGCCAGGCATAGGCCCAGTTGACACAAAAATAATAATAATAATAATAATAATAATAATAATAATAATAATAATAATAATAATAACGTAGACCTCGGTTCGGTTTAAACTGAATTTAAAAAAATGTAGACGTTGGTCCGGTTTAAATTGAATTAAAAAAGGTGGACATCGGTGCGGCCCGCACTAGAGTTAAAAAAAAGACAGATATGAGTCCTGTTTACACTAGAATAAAAAAAAAAGTATAACTCGAATTGGTTTAAACTTAATTAAAAAATGTAGACATCTGTCCAGCCTAGACTAGAGTATAAAAAAGCAGATATATATCCGTTTACACGATAGTAAAAAGTAAACATCGGTTGGTTTTATATCGAGTCAGTAAGCATCTACCTAGAAGGTGACCCCTTTTGGAAGTTCGGTGTTATCCTTCGCTATGGAATGTTGTCTGCATATCTGAAGTTCTACAGACAGAGAATTAAATATTCTGCGTATGTTATTTTAATAAGTTTAATTTTGTATGACAAAAAGCTACACTCTGTTTATAGTAACTTGTGTTCCGAAGTAGACACTCGTCCAAATACTGATCACAGAGAGAAATTAAGATTAGTCGAGTATAATGACGCAAGAGCGAGACACTCATGGGAATGGAATTAAATACTCAAGCTATTGGTTTACCAGACTAATGTTCTAGCCAGTGTTCATGGATTCAGTTGCACGTTCTGGGTGGGTAGGTGATATTTGGGGACAACTTATGAAATATATGACATCTAGTACTAACAGATCAGCTTTTCGTTTCAACCAGCGAGAAATACTGACTCTCCTATCACTTCTCTGTCCATCTCAACATTATGACGCACGGATGGCAACTCTAACGGGCGACATCGGAACTACGGTTATTCGGCTAGCGGGCAGCCCCGTACTGATATCAATCCCAACTGTGACCGCTTATATAAGCCTGCGAACGGAAATCTTCAAAGTCCCTTGTCACTTGTTCCCAAACATTTTCATTTATCTATCAATCATATTCTTCTCATTTGGTTAAGTGGGCGGACGCATTGAAGACCCCACTTCGCATAATTTATCACTAGTCATAAATGCATGACAAAATTGAGAGAATAGACCCGTTTGAATAATGCTTTAATTTCTTTACTATTATATAGCAATAAAACTAGCCATAAGTTTGATTTAAAAATTGATACTTTAGTATTGGGTTGTCAGATAAATTCATTCGTTTGTGTTCCAATGTTATGTGAATTAACACGGAAATTATTTTATCGTAGTGTTTCATGTTTTTTGTTGCCCTGTTCTTCCTGTATAATCTTTGTTTGTCGTTTCGTATTATTGACTGATTTGTTGAAATTGCTAATGAATAATAGGATTAAAATTAAATGGAAAAAACGAACGAATTTATCTGACAACTCAATAAAAATAAGCACAACCTATTAAGTAGAAAATACCTAGAAGGTATCTTAATAAATAGTCAACATAAAATAGTCAGACTAACTTTATCATAACATCAGTATTTGTAAAACCTACACTTAAAGAATGTAAGATCCAAATATTTGCTGATAACGTAACCCAATATTAAACATTAATTTCCAACATTCCTCATACAATTAAAATACACTAACATACACAATTTTTATTCACACTTAAATTACGCTAACATTTCAATAATTATACATAGACATACATACTTCATGAGGTAATCACGTAATGTCCATGCACACAAAATTATCGCATGCATATATGTTAAGGCCATAAAATGAACACGTGATGTCTATAAACCAATGAAAACAAAACAACATAGAATTTAAAAATCAAAACAACTCTGCATCAATTTATGAGGAAGCTAAAAAAAATAATAAGACTGTCTCTTGAGGCGACAAAGATGTGGTCCTACAGAAGAATGGGGTGAATACAAGGCTGAGAATGCTATGGATGAAGCAAGTTTGCAACAAGGAAATTGTTTTTGAAGAAAATGTAAAGAAAAAGAACACTTAGAATCAGTTGGAATTCCTAGGGTAATAATGAGGAAAGAAAGCTTGGTATATTTGCCACTCACAGTTGAAGTCAAGAAGAGCAGAGAGTAACCTACATAACGAGCTTGTGTAAATAGATGGCAACAAAGGGAGTAGCAGGAATAATAAAATAAACAAACATCGTTACGAACTACATAGAATACGAAGTTGTAGATAGCCATGATCGCCCACGTCCTGAACGGAAACGAAACATAAAAGAAAAAGAAACATCAATGAAAGAATAAAAAAAATTCGATATTTCACCGTTACTGTCAAAGAAAACGTGAAATCTTTTATGAAATTTCAGAATAGCATTTCGATATACTTCCAGGATTATGGAAATTGCCTCTTCTTTAATTGTAAAGGGATTTGGATTTTCTGTTGTAAACGGTATTCTGTTGCTCTGGACGTATTTTGTTATCAGAGTCTTTGCTGCTCAAATCATTGGTCACGATCTGAAGTAACAAATTTGTTTATTTTCTTCTATCTAAAATCCTTCTAACGACACATAATTTGAAGGTTAACACCCCACCAGCCAGCCCTCCCCGAAATATTGTTGTTTGTAAAGCCCTTCTTGCTTACTGTAGGAAAAAGTAGTGGCCCAACAGATTCAATAGCTTTTAGTCGTAATATTTCCATTAACATACAGTTACGTTATTATAGACGATTAGCCGAAAGCGCTCGGGTTTAGAGATCATTTGGACAGTTTTCCACACTATATCCGGAAAAGGAAATACTTGTACGAATGTAAGAAAAAAATTAATAAATAACTTAACCGCAGTGCTTTATCAGTCATCTTTAATGAAACGCGCGCACACGCACACGCACACACACACACACACACACACACACATATATGATATATATATGTATATAATGTGTGTGTTTGTACTTGTGTATGTTTGCGCGTGTGTGAGTATCTCTTTAGATACTTTTGCAGCTTGAGAAGTGAAACGAAAGTTTAATGTCTTTCAGAACGTGTTTAAACGTTTATACGTTCTAATTCAGGGGTGGGCAAACTACGGCCCGCGGGCCACATGCGGCCCGCCAAACGATTTCGTGCGGCCCGCTTTAAAATGTTATTTATTAAAACTATATTTTTCTTTTAAAAGCCCTTTATTTTGCCAATTTTAAATATCAATTATTTTGGTTTATACACACTATGCGGCCCAGTAAAACTATAAATTTTTAGAATGCGGCCCTTGTACTAAAAAGTTTGCCCACCCCTGTTCTAATTCATTCTAATTTAAATGAATTTTAATAGAAAAATTCGTTCTACAGGGTGTCACTAAAGTCTGGACACATAGGCAAAATTAATATTTTCAAGAAATGAAATTTTCAGCAACGTTTTATTGAATTGGAATATTAACAAACAGCATCTTCAGTAGGATTTCCATCATTTATGATGTAAATGTTGATGCGCTTTGTGCGTTCCATCACGTTTGTTGCATCTGCGATTTTCAGTTAGTACACCTTCTCCTTTAGCATACCCCAGAAAAAGGAGTCAGTTCTTTCTTCTTTCGGCAAAACCATGTTTAATCTGTGGACGTAAGAAAAATATAGTTGATGAGATTTCCTGTTTGTCCAGACTTTAGGATCACCCTGCACAACGTGCACTCATGCATCATACAAATAAAAAAAGCAAGATACCAAAAGGTTCTAAACATTTAAAATTGTTCCTTTTAATGCATTTATAACATTCATTCCTGTTTCGTTTCCTTTCAAGTCGTAGACGTTCTCAACTGTTTACTCTCCTTTACAACGTAATACGTGTTTCTCTATCCATTTGCCCAAAATTGGCAGCTTGTTTATTCCTCTGCTTCTCATGCCTTATCCTCTGTGTGTTAAATTATACAAGTCTTATTTTCTCATTATATATTGCAAATATTTCAGCTCTCTCTTTCCTACTTAAATCGTCCTCCTTTTTCATATGTTCTGACTAGACGGCAGACGGTAGAGCCAAATACCAGTCGCTTCATCTGTGACGAAATTATCTAGATTTCACTGTCATATAAGGAGATAAGTTATCACCGAGCATTCAAGAACTCTTTTCTTCGTTTTTAATGCTATTCTTACTACTCTTTCTGCCGATACGTGGCTTCTGCAACAATAAGCCAAGCTATGTAATTTATATTAGGTTATTCGATTTTTATAATGTCCGATTTTAGAATCAATGCCTATTCCAGAATTAATGTATTTAAACTGTGTTTAAATCAGTAAAATAGGAACGCTGCACATCTAAAATGTCTGCCATCGCGTTATAAGATAATTTATACGTTTACGATAAAACGCTAACGAAAAACCGATAAATCATTGAATACAGTTGCTGCCTCTTCATTGCAACGGAAATTCTTTGGCATAAATTGTCAAGATTCTTGAAAAAGTGGTTGTCATTGGGTGAGAGATCAGAGGAATATGGCGGATATCGCAAAGTTCGTATTCTAAGTGGTGACATGTTGTAGAGCATTGTCACGAAGCAGAACTGGACCTTGTCGAACAACCAGTGTGGATCGCATTTTGCTTAACTGAATGCGCATTTCATCCAATTTCTGACAGTAAATTTCGGTAATGATGCTCTGGTTAAGTTCCAGATAGCTTTAATGAATAACCACCATTAAGTCACCAGAATCTTCTATTCGTGCAATATATACCTTGGAAAGTATTTGGTTGGTTCTTCATGATAAAACCGTTGACCCGATCGTTTACGATTTGTCAATCAGTACTCAATCAAGAAATAGATCATTCGAATTTCATATATGCGGCATTGAATACACTTCAAAATGTCGAACTCTTTATGCGGAACCCATTTATCGAAATATGCGTTTGCGAATTTTCTTGAAATGTTTCGATATTTCTGAAATGCTGATACTGATTATCTGAGACATTTCTCTGACACTTTGACACGGGATTTGTTCGACTAGCGTTTGCAGATGTTGACTGTCAATGGCAGAGGTACTTCCGCTAGCTATTTGATATTCTAGACTCGAATCTCCACTACGGAACTTCATAAACCAGCACCGTACTGCTTAATCACAAGTGAAACCGTCACACCATACTTTGTTAATATTGGCAGTAGTTTGAGAAGCATGATGAACAAGCTTGAACACATGAAAAAAAGTAAACGCGACTCTTTCTTTTTCACATTCAAGTTATAAAGGGTGTTTCATTAAGACGGATTATATATAAAGGTATTTCATAAAGACGGTTCAAAGTCAGCAGTAAATAAATGTTATTGGTGAAAATTTATTTATTTCTCTATTGGATCATATTATTTAAGTCATGGCAATTATGTGTGAAAAATAATATCGGCCAAATGTCCACCAAATCTGAAAGAAAAAGAAAAAATACATTAGACGCTTCAAGTTATTTCACGTTTAAAATCGGTCCAAGCTATTGGAAAAACCTTTTATATATAGTTTTAAGTCAAATTCTGAAAATGATTGATATAAAATTAACAAAGAGAATAAGTAATAGAATAACTGTCATAATAATATATGATTAATATATTTTAGCATATAGTAGAACACAATTAAAATGTTTGTTCTAAAATAGGACATTATTTTCCGAACAACCTAATAAATTACGAAGTGTCTATTTTCATCGGTAATTGTCAATTTTCACATCATCGAACTTTACAGAGTCATGCCAAGACTTTCCGATCTTTCTGAAGAAAAAAAATCAATCAGCATATAAAAATGCTGTTTAGTGTTCTGACTGTCAGAAATTACTAACTATAAAAGAAATGTTTAAACAAAACTCTCGAATTTAACTGTAAACACCCACATAATTGAAATCTGATTCCAACAAACGCCCTAAAATATGTTATTAAAACCACAAGAATTTTTCCTTTTTCGTAACATTATTCCTAACAGAAAATCCAACCATAGAGCAATGGCTGAAAGCTCATCTTGTAGTTATATTGCTGGTGTCATGAGTTCGATTCTTCATTTCTAGACTAAGTTTAGTCAATCTTCCGTGTCTCTTCAGGATGTGAGCAACCATAGTTCCCCACAGCTTTCAGTGCTTTGTAGCTTTTAATAAAACTTTGGCGTTTTTCTAATCCGTGTTCTGGCTAACTTTTACACAAACTCGTTAGATAGTTTATTCGCTTCTTTCGACTGTCTCTCTTGTCTTTAATATTCCCTGTAAGTGTCCAATTTTCCAAACCCTCATTATATGCCCTAATAATTAAAATTTTAATTTCTGAATCCAAGTATAAATGTCCTTTTTGCCTCTGAAACTTCCTCGTTACTTACAAGTTCAGTCCATGGTTCGATACTATTGTGGTTTTGTGTTAGACTAGGTTTATTAAATATAATACATATTATTAATATACAATATATATTATATTAAATACAGCCATCGTGTTAAAAAGCAAGTACATTTCTTCGACTATTTTGCTAGTGCAGTCAGTTCGATCTTTACCACGTACTTTTCAGTTATCTGCCATGCGTGATACACACTTAGGCGATCATGTATCTTTCGATACATGACTGACGAGTAGGGTGTCATTTCTTTCTGCGGTAGACCAATTGCCGTCCAAGGCTATAGAACCCGGTCTGTCCTGCTATTTACCCATAGCTGGAGGAAGAAGAAGAGGATTCATACCTTTCCCAAGGATATTAGCACGAAAGTGAATGTAATGGATTCGACTGGGATTCGAACTCAGCTCTCCGTACTCTATTACTGCGGCCATTTAATCAAATTCATATTTATGCATATTTTCCTGCGGCACAAATAGTTTGGTTTCAAGCCTGATAAAATCTCGTATTCCGTTTGGTTATTTCAATAAGAATTTGTCTGTGCAATATTCTTAAAATATTTTTTTTTAAATACCATAACCTTTCACGATGTAGACGACCATGGTTCTCCACATACTTTTTCTTTATTATCTTTGAATTGCAATAACATCTCAGGAAAGATTAATATTTTTATAGTTATCAATCTTTTACTGGTTATTTAAAGCCAAAAATGATATCTAGATTGTAAGGAGTTTTGGTGGGTAGTAATGACTTGCTGATACAAGTTCGACTAATTAACCCATAGCTGGGGAGAGAAGTGGTGGATTCATACCTTTCCCAAAGGTAGTTGCACGTAAGTGAATATAACGAATGCGGCTGGAATTGAACCTCGGCTCTCCGGTTTCCAGTTTCAAGCTTGTATCAATTAAACCAACCGCACGTCTAAGTTTACAACACCTGGTATTCCCAAACGGGCACCCATCTAGGCTCGACGTTGCTTAACTTCGGTGATCGTAGTAGAACCAGTGTTTCAACGTGATATGGTTCATAGGAAGGAAAAAAGTGATTTCCTATTGCCTTCTCCACGGGTTGGAATTCAGAGCTTTCACTCTCTTAGATTGGTTCCCATCCAAGCTGTCTACATCTTTTTAGACCACCACCCACCTCCCGGCTTGTGGGGTGCGGAGGAGAGATTAATTCATGCACTTCCCAATGATATGAGTTCGAAAGTGCAACAAACATACGAGGCTGGGAATGTGAACGTGGTTTGCTGATTAGACCTTCCGCGCCTACAAACGCGATACTAGCCGCTCTTACAATCTTCCTGATCGACTTCCCAGTTAATTTACTGCTATATATGATTAAGTTCGGTAATAATGGGACCTATTTTGTGGTTGATATATTTGGGTATTGCTCATCGTCACCAATGATCAGAGATCGGATGAGAATTTTTAATGATGGCTTTCAAATCAAGCCAGCCTTCATTTCTCGACTAAGTTAACCGTCTTCTTCTATGTTCCGTGTCCCTTCAGATTGTGAGCGGTCATAGCTTTCCACAACTTCCTGCGCTTTTTAGCCCTTAGTAAAATTTAGTTTTAGCTGTCTCTCCTAATACGTGTTTTGGCAAGCTTTTTAGCTAGTTTATTCATGGTTTCTTCTGTATATACCCTATAATATTCAATTGTCTCTTTCCGATTCTAAGTATAAGTGTCCTTTTTGTTTTCATTTTCTCTAAAACTTCATCGTTATTTACATGTCTAGTCTATGATATTCTCAGCATCTTTCTGTAGAACCCCATTTCTGTTCCCTCGAGTCTCTTATTCATCTGTGAGGTGATTGTCCAGTCTTCTCTACAAATAGGAAATAGCACTCAGCACTTGATAAAAATTACAGATGATTCTTTTCAGAGACATGTCAGCAACACGTTACTCGGAATGAAGAAAATACACGCAGAATAATAACATGGCTGAAGTAAGAAACATGATTATGTGATTTCGACTACAAAAATTATATAAAGTTGTTACTTTATATAATTTTTGTAGTCGAAGTCACATAATCATGTTTCTTACTTCAGCAAGACAGCATAAGAAATCGAAATTGGGAAGAAGAAAAGAAAAGAAACATCATCGAAAAGAGATGGCAGCTGTCGTTTTCCTGTAATATGGATATTAGTTTCGGTGTCCGAAATTATTCTGTTTCATATTCACCGGCAAGTTGAATTGGGCAAAAAAAATATGCCCCCAGAATTGGTGTCTGTATATCGACTTGTATGAATGTCCACGTAAAATTTCAGCGCATGCCAGTATTTAATATAAAATATTTTGGGCCTTATGCATGAATGCATGTGCCGTTTGCAGCTAGTTGATTTAGGAGACTATGATCGGGTTTGGGCCCAGGTGCTAGTGGAATGACACTGACTGATGCTCCAATATCCACAAGGAATTTTGTAGCCATTATTTTTGTCAACTACGTAAAATAAGCAACTTCCTTTGTCTGTAACGGTCGGGGTAGTCGCGATCACTCGCCTGTTTGTTTAATTCCTTGGTGTCTGTTGGTGATATTAAGATCAGGTTAGGTATATTTTCTTGCCTTTTTACCGAATGTGTGGTGATACCAGCAAATACCAATGGGGTGTGTGTTCGTTCGTCCACGGCTAGGAGTATGGAATATGTTCGCGTCTGTGTGCCATTTCTGTATCTTCGTTGTTGCTGACTTAACAACAATTGCATTTGCTGCATTTGCCTTTATAAATTTACAAGTGCCTCTAATGTCCCTTCATGTGAACTCATTGTGTTGATGTATTTACTGGAGTTTTCGCGTATTTTCTGATGAGGCTGCTATGGCTTGAAACGTCACGGTTACCAATTGTTGTGGAGGCGGAAATGGGTAACATCCACAACAACAATAACAAGGTTCTGTCTTCCAGTTTATCCATTTCCGCCTCCTTTGCGTTACGTTGATGATACATTCTCCATCTTCGACCCAAATTTTCGTCGTTTATCTGTAGCTTAATAATAGCCATGGATTCTTCTTCTTCTTCTTCTTCTTCTTCTTCTTCTTCTTCTTCTTCTTCTTCTTCTTCTTCTTCTTCTTCTTCGATGAGCTGTGTTTCCTTCAGGGCGTTGACGATCATGGCTTTCCACAATTTACTATCCTTTGTAGCTCTTAATAACATTTTTCGCAATATCTCTCAAACCCTGTCCGCCATCCATTTGCTCAAGCTCGCTCGGTAGGTTAGGCGTTACTTTCCTTTGACTCTTACATTCAATTTGTCCTGTGAGTATCAAATTTTTCAAGCCCTCTTTCTTCGTGATGTGCACGAGAAATTTCAACTGTTTCGCCTTGATGTTAATTATAAGTGTTCTTTTTTGTTGCCATTGTTTCTAGAATATCGTTGTTGGTCACATGTTCTGTCTATAGCATTCTCAGTATCCTTCTGTAGAACTACATCTCTGTTGTCTCAGCTATTTTCTTCATCTGTGATTATATTTCCCAGCATTCGCTATCGTATAGGAGGACAGATGATACATAACAATTCAGTACACTCTTCTTTGCTTCTAACAATATTTTGTCTGTTTCTTAATACTTTTGAAAGACATATTTCGCTTTCACTACGCGCCTTTTAAATTTTTGACTCGACTTTCTTTTCACTTATTTCTCTTGAGTTTTATCACAACTTTCAGATCGTTGTTATTAATAATAATTTTTGCTTAATGTTTATTGCATTGTATTTATCTTGCTTTTTATCACAGCTCCATTATTAAGTTTTGACTCGTCTTTCTTTCATCTTATAAAAAATTATTTAAAAATAGTAACAATAATAACGGCGGCCTGAGAGTTGTGATAAAAAGCAAAAGAACCTTTTTTTTGTTTCAACTCCCAGGTCATTGTTTTATTATTAATTTTTAACTAATATTTCTTTCATCTTATTTCTCTTTTTTTTTCAGATCTTGTAATTATTATTCATTTTTGATTAGTGTCCACTCCATCTTTATTCTCTTGCAATTTATAACGCGGTTGGCTGATCGTTAATCGTTATCTATGAGACAATAAAAATGAATGGTCGGCAATTAAGTGTAGAGAAAAATTAAAATTTCTATCTTTAATAGATCAGTTCTGGACAGTTAAAAATAGAAACAACTTTATATTTCAGCTTTCTGCTAACAATTGCCTTTAATTACTGACTGTCCGCTCAGTTTCGAAAGACAAGAAACAGAAGACGGCAAAATCGACAGACAAATAAGACGGCTTCTCGACAGATTCGTATCAGGGGCTAAAATGTCAAGCAGTTGAGAGAAAGATATGCGATTATTATCGGATTACAAAACATTAAAAAGCATATGCTTTGTAGATGACAGTCTGGTGAAGCTAGAGTCAGAAGGAAACTGTCGCGAGATACAGAACCCCCCCCACCAATAAAACAAAAACACGTGACACCTAGCGACACGCGAAAATTGAATATAACCAAGAAAAACACAATGCATGCAGAATATATATATATATATATATATATATATATATATATATATATATATATACCACTGGCCATTCTAGGTTACTTGGACTCAGAACGTCAGCAGGCACAAGTATAGTCATATATTTGTGAGTGAATAATGTTTATATATATATATATATATATATATATATATATATATATATATATATGTGTGTGTGTGTGTGTGTGTGTGTGTGTGTGTGTGTGTGTGTATACGTACATATTTTTACGTATATGTTATGTGAGTATATATATTATATAACTTTGTATACATGTATGTATATATCTATGTTCATATGTATGCATGTAGGTGTAGATATGTATATATATGTTTATATGTGAATACGTGAATTATATATGGTTTTATAAGTGTAATAAATGTCTTTTGACATTGTAAGTTTGTACACGAATGTATCCCTTCAAGACACCTTGCAGATTTGTACTGATGCTGTCTATAGGGGTCACCTGGGTCCGGCTATTAATTCTTGAAGCTCTGTTTTTAGAGTTCATGCACTTAGCAACAAATGGGGTTGAGATTAGTTTTGATTACAATATATATGCCCAACTTGGGGTTTTAATGGGCAGTACCCTGGGTCCGGTTCTGGCGAACATTTTTGTAAGTTATTATGAGAGCATTCTTGAAAAACGCTGTAAACCCTATATTTTAATTGAGTTACGTTGATGATACAATCTCCATCTTCGAGTCTATCAACGACGCCAGGGATTTTCCCACCCCTCTTAATTCCCTTCACCCATCGCTGCAATTTCCTGTGGAGGCGGAGATCGACAACACTCTAACGTTTTTGGACCTTTTGGTTGAACGTAAATATGGTTTGTTTATTACCAACATTTATCGCAAACCTACATTCACCGGTTTGTATACAAATTGGAATTTCTTTTGTTCTTAAGTCCCGTAAAATCGACTTGGTTTCTAATCTAGTCCACCGTACATTGATAACATATTCATATGTACCCTAACTAGGAATTAAATTCGTTGTATTTTTTTTATTGATAACGGTTTTCCTATCAATGTTTATCAAACAAACTATTGAATACAGTGCCCTCCTTGTGCCCCCTCTATGTAAAACTATTGTGGCTAGGTAGAAATACTCAAATACTCGCTGATAAGGTATTGGCGTGTATTACATCAAGTTTTTTCGACTGTAATGTTACGTGTCATTTTTTAAACCCGTTTAGTGTTCTCCTCTTTCGTCAAGGATGGTCTGTCCTATTTACAAAATAGTTCCGTGGTATATAAATTTAAATGTCAGTGTGATGCTGAATACATAGGACGGACTAATCAGAGACTGGAGACCCGTATTAGCCAACACTATCCTCCAAGTACAACAGCAGGTAGCTTCAGTTGATCTTCTAGCTTCAGTTGATCTTCTAGTTTTTTCGACTGTAAAGTTACGTGTCATTTTTTAAACCCGTTTAGTGTTCTCCTCTTTCGTCAAGGATGGTCTGTCCTATTTACAAAATAGTTCCGTGGTATATAAATTTAAATGTCAGTGTGATGCTGAATACATAGGACGGACTAATCAGAGACTGGAGACCCGTATTAGCCAACACTATCCTCCAAGTACAACAGCAGGTAGCTTCAGTTGATCATCTAGGACGACCCAAGAGGTGCAGGATTCAACAAATGCTCAGCACCTATTGAACAACCCTGACTGTGAACATCAATATAAAGATGATTGTTTCACTATCATACATGCAGAGTGGAGGTCATCATTTGAAGACGCTAGAAGTGTTTTATATTAAAATAAACAAACCAAGCCTATATAAATAAAAAAGTGCAGTTTACTAGCTCATTAAGGTTGTTTGGAGGGCGTGAGTTATATTTTAACATAATATAACATTTATCTTTTTTATTCGTTTTTTTTTTACTAATAAACTGGTCTTTGTCGTGTTCCGAAATTTTCACTTCCTCATTTGCTATTTAGATTTTGTGAATATCGTTTTGTGTCTCCTCCCAATTACACCAACGATTTTTTAAGGAAAAATGTCTACAGTTCTTTGCAAGTGATTATATTTTGCTGTGGTGTGAAATCATTATATATATATATATATATATATATATATATATATATATATATATATATATATATATATAAACTAATTAACGTGTGCGCACATACACACACACTATATATATATATATATATATATATATATATATATATATATATATATATATACATATATATATATATATATATAAATGAGAGAAAGAATGGATAGAGTAAAATTCTACAGTTCGTAGCATTTACTTTTAAAGAGTGCTCAATGCAATGTAGAGCAATATATTATTATTGTTTTTATTATAAGAGATTATAATAAAAACGTTGAAATCGCTACACAAAAGCTTTCATTTTCCAATACTATGATTGTATTTCTTCAGTCGATGATATGTAAGTGGTGATAAAATGATGAATATGTATTTTTCGCAATTGTCAGTCATGGCGTCCTGTCTATGTTTTATCATGGCAGGAAAAAATAACTCGCCCAGCTCCACCCTCTAAGCTTATTTTTCTATTCAGCGCAGATCTGACATTTAATTGGTCAATCAAGACATATCCACAACTCTATTTTTAATTCTGACCTTATGTTCCCCACCGCCTTGTACTTTCGGAAAAGAGGTAACACTGTTTTTTTTTAATTTTCTTCTTAAAAATCATTTTATCACCAGTTACATACCATCGCCTGATAAAGTTCAATCATAATATTGAAACATGAAAGCTTTTGTGTAGCGATTTCAACATGTTTTTTTTATTATAATCTTTTAATATATATATATATATATATATATATATATATATATATATATATATATATATATATATAGGTAACTATACTCGTGTCGAAAAACCTTCGAATTCTTGATTTAACAGCTTACCCTGACGATCTGCATAGGTTTGTCTGGCTCATTAGGTTTGACTATATATATATATATATATATATATATATATATATATATATATATATATATATATATATATATATATGTATGTGCTTGCTTTTTTTTTTAAGCTTATCACCCGAAGCAAGGCTGGAAGCCACTAGCACGCAAGGGGTTACAGAAGGTTTGCAGGAAGAGCAGATAGGAGTGGTAAAGGAGAGGATGTGGAGAAAGATAGTAGATCGATCAAGGCAAGGGGGTTACAGAAGATTTTGAGCGAGAGCAGATAGGAATGAAAGGTGAAAGGATGTGGAGAACGGAAGTGGATAGATCAAGGCAACTGGAGATGTCGATTGACGTTACACTTAAATAGTTGGAGATTGTAATTGTCAGGGAAACAGGAATAAGGAAGGGAGTTCCACAGGCGAGATGTGCGAGACATGAAGCTATTGGAGTAGAAGAGGCGTCTACATCTAACAGTTTCAACGGTGAAGGTGTGGGAACGGTATCCCAGCCTCGTAGGACGTTTAAATTGATGAGGCCTAGGTGTTTAATGATGAGGTGTGAGGAATAAGGAATGTGCTTCATTGTGCATAACCGTGGAGCCAGATTAAATGCCTTTGTTCCTCCTTCAGTGTAGCCACGGAAAAACAGTACACAATCAAAGTTCATTTTTGTAACATTAGTGTCCAATAAATTTGTTATTATTCACTAAATAACGTTCCTAAAAGGCACGCTCTAATTACCCGATATATGATACAAGCCTCAAAATGTCAATATCTTTTTGTCTTCGACAGACACTTCAGGCGATATTTTAAAAGCTCGCTTTTTTTGAAAAAAAAATGTAAACATTCTATTGGAATAAGATCTTTAAACTTATTTGACCTTTAAAAAAAATAAGAATTTAAGGTTAGTGGGATCCTGGGAAAAATTCCATCAATCTTTTGTTTCAAGGGCACGAAATGAGTAAGTCTTTGTGGCTCATGTTGATATTACTGAAGTTAGGTCAAATAAAGTACAATGTCGCTAATGTTTAATATAGCAAAACTAGTAGCAATTTTTACCGACAGAATAGAGAAACCGTATCTTCTTCTCATGTGCAATGTCCCTTCAAGGCGTGAAATATCATGACTCTCCACGTCTTCCTATCCTTTGCACTTCTAACAATATCTTTCGTATTAACATCCCTTCCGTTCCTCTTTCTTTTACACGAGCTTGTTATGTATGTTACTCGCTATTTCGATATGTTCCAACTTAACATTCTTAGGATTTTATCAGGGATCTCTAAATATATAGCAGGAGCATCAGACCATATGTGACAGCAAAGCATGGATGAATGGTAGCTTTATAAATATTCAAGCTAGATTCTGGCGATATCTCCTTTAAACTGATAACGATATCTTGGCAAGAACAAAGGCAAGTCATTCCATTTCGATCAAATTCAACTTGTACAATTTTAAGCGATCAGTTTACAACATTTTAAGAAAGTTCTGGAACGCTTTTCTTCTGGCAGCCGTGAAATTCCGCTTAACGCTCCCGGGATCGATGTCACTGGCTTGGATTTCCAGGAGATTCAAGGAGTCTGTTTTCGTATGACTTTCATTTAGCCATGTGTATCCTTTCCGAAGCGTTTTAAGAGAACTGACATCAGTATATAGCTTCTTCGAAAAATCATGGACTTTGTCTTGAGCTGAATGTTCCGGTCGACTTTTATGTTCCGAATATTTACTGACGTTAGCCTTAGTTTGGCAGTATGCCACAAGTATGACGCACACAACCCTAACCTTCGCAAATGGGGCCCACAGCAACGTACGCAAAGGATGTATCATCCTCATTCTTTCGTCTTCTATTATTAAGAAATAAATTCCACTAGCAGATTATTCCCCAAATCTCCTGCTTTGTGGAACAGTCTCCCAGCAGGATGTTTTCCCTATCACTACAAACTTGACCTCTTCAAATTTAGGGTTAATCATTATCTTTATTACATGACTTTTTCTGTCTACCATCAGCATGGCTGATGCTAAACTCCAGGAGAGCACGTCGCGGCGCCTTCTTGGTCTCACGTTTTCCACTAACATGAAGTGGAGTGGCAATTGCTTCGTCTACTGCAGGGAAAGTGGTTTCGCTGTGTCGTGTCAGACAATTTTCCTCGTCAGCATCCATCTTGAACATTTACAAATCTACCATTCGCCCGTGCATTGAATACTGTTGCCATATCTGATCTGGTGCATCTGGTGCTCCAGACGTCTCGACTTCAGTCACTTTCTCACCAACCTGTGTTGACTTCCCTCTGTCTTTTCTACAAACATTTTCATGGCAACTGCTCTAACGAGCTTTTTTCTCTGTTGCCCCGACTACACCAATTTAAGCGTGCTACTAGATTGGCAACTAGCTCCCATCGTTTTACTGTTGAAATAGCTGAATGCAACCGCCAATTCTACTTCAACAGTTTCTTTTCTCGCCCTTCCTGCCTGTGGGACTCCCTTCTGTTTTCTTGCTTCCCCGATAACTACAGGGTGCGATGGATAAATTATCGTCTAAATTAAGCAAAGATGAAAATAATACTCTCATTTTAACATATATAATTACCAACATTACACAAAAATATCTCAAAATACTAATGAGTAAATTTATTCAATAAAATCGCCATTGGCTTCAACCACGGACTCCAGACGGCTTCGGAATCTCCTGCAACTCTTCTGGACGGTCTCCTTGTTTACGTTGGTGAGAGATGACATTATCCTTACTTCCAGGTCATCTTTGGTGTTACAAGGAGTTTTGTTAGTCACTCGCTCAAATGCGCCCCACACATAATAATCAAGGAGGCTGCAGCCTGAGGAGTAAGGTGGCTAGATGTAAGGGATGATATGGACGCAGAAATTGTCTGACAGCCATGACTTGGTTTCCCTGCTTGTGTGGCCTGGTACAGAGTCCTCTTGACACAGCGTAGCACTACCTCCTCAAGGCATTTGATTTATGCCTCTGCGAGTCTAAGGCATCACCAACAAATTCGGGAGTTCTTTTCTTATCAGAACGGTTAGAGTGGGTTTTACGAGCTGCCGTAACTTCCTAATCACCATTAGACTAATCCAACTCTCTGAATATTCTGCACTCTCTTCAGATTGACACCCAAACACTCTGAAATGTTCGTATTGGAGATTTTGGCGCGAATACCAAGCAGTACAGTATGCCGTCTCCAAATTTATGGCGGAGTGAATTGCGTCAGGGTGCTCTTTTCTCACAGACGGTGCCCAGCAGCCAACAAAATCAAGAACAAACAACGCGCATGCGCGAAATTAAAAATATAAAATAGCGAAAATTTACCTATCGCACATTTTACTATCTTCAAAAATTGCAATGCAACGTCAATCACCATCTTCTAACTTCTTGATCCCTGTTCATTTTTTCCATCCCCCAATCCTCTCTATTCTGTGTTTCCATTATCTTTCATTTTCACACCATGTAACACCCTGCGTTCCCGTGGCATTGTCGCCTTGCTTGGGGTGAAATGATTAAAAAAATGAAATTAAAAATATTCTCATGAACTGACTTTTCTGATGTTCATACAACACCACACAATAACCCTCTATATTGACTGACTCTGGTGATATGGTGAACATTAGTATGAAAAGAAAAATATTCAACTAAGTTTGCTTTCAACCACTAAGCTACGCCGAGGCATCGAAAGTAAATACATTGTTACCGAAATTCAATTCTCAATTTAGATTCTCTTTGTAAGATATAAATTTAATGATTTCATTTACAGGAAACGAAAAAAGAAAACAACGCCCTCTTCCAAATTAAAGGGTTATTTTTAATACTAGATAATTGTGCCGAGTGGGATTTATTGAGAGAAAATGTAAAAGCCAAAGGAAAGTGTAGCATTTCTTACCAAATATATAAATATATTGCTATAATTTGTTTTTTGTTTAATATCGATTGTCCAAATTTTTACTATAAAAATGTATTTTTTACATAAAAATGTATATATATATATATATATATATATATATATATATATATATATATATATATATATATATATATATATATATATATATGTTTCATTAAATATGACCGACAAGGCCTGTTTGATTCATTTTTATTGTATTTTTCATATTTTCGCATGAGATGTTGTGTATTGGGATCGAAATTGTGGATAACCTCTCCAAAGTTATTCCCTGCAAGACATTATTATCAGCAGTACATTTTTGAAAAAAATATATTATCAGCAATACATTTTTAGGAAAAAAAATATTGTCTGCATTAAATAACCCATTGAGGTTGATATGCAGTAAAACAAAACAAACCAAACCAAACCAATGGCTGATTCATTTTCTACGGATAATAAAAATGTGCAGGTTATTTAAAATATTTTTTTAGATTGTAAGATTTTTTTGGAAATAATAATTATTTTGTGGTATAAGTCTTACTAATTAACCAATAACAGGAGAGGAGTAAACGTTGATTCATACGTTTCCTAAGGGTATTTGCGGGTAAATAAATTTACCGAATACAACTAGAATTGGAACTTGGCTTTCTGATTTCCAATTCCTAGACATTGTACACCATTACACCACTCGTACATCTAAGCGTACAACACCTTGTATTCCCAAACGATCAGCCATATATGTACTGACCAGGCTCGCTGTTAACATCGGTGATCGTAAGGGAATTGGCATTTCAACGTGATATGGCCGTAAGCCTTTTACACATTTAAGAGGTTTCTGCAATAAGAATGATGAAATCTGGAGTTAGTCATATAAGGTTGACTCATAAATAATATTCGTTTTTTGTTTATCGCCCTTATGATTCAAAAAATAAACTGCAATTACATTTTATGCAATTATATATTTTGAAATGAGTTCTTGCCATTTATTTAGCACTTCGATACATTTTAAATAAAATTCCTCAGGGTTTGGTGTAAAAGGCTTTTCGACGAACTCTTGAGTCTGGTCTTCATTAGAAAAAAAGTTTTCTCCATCAAGGCATTTTGCAGCGATTGAAAAAGGTAATAATCAGTCACGTGAATATGGCGGGTTTGGTAGAAGAGACCAACCGACTTCTAAAATTTTTTCTGTATCATTCTTGCCGTATATGACCTTGCGTTGTTAACGAGGATAAAAGCGTTTTCCTAACTGACGAGAGCAGGGTGCGTTTTAACCAAAATTTTATTGAATCGTGTTGCAGCTGTTGGACGTATAACGGTGCATTTCAGGTTTCATTGCGTTAGAAGAATTCTATATAAATAACACGCAGAACATTAACTTTCTTCAATAGGGCTCGGATAGTGGGGTCGGTTTGTGAAAATTTATCTCTGTTAATTCACAGCCTTTTGCGTTGAACATTATTGTATGTAAATTAATTTTCATAACCTGATAAGGTAATGGTTAGAATGGTACATTCGTCATTAAAATTGCTTCCCCAAAACGTAAATTAATTATGAGTCAACTTAATGTCTTGGAAACCAATGGGTTAAAATAATTTTACTGAACCTTTTACTTATCTGACGAAATAGTTTTTTAAAGAATGGTTGTCATTTATGACATTTGTTAGCAAAAACATTGACTGACCGCGCGAGTGTCTTTATTTAATCATTTTTCAATCAAGATTTGTTTGCTGATACAATCCTGAACTCGTCTACAACATGTGAAATTTTTATAGACGGAAGTTAATGCTCTGGGCATGGGAAATGTACAGTCTTATCTCTTCTAAGCAGTTGAAGTTTTTATTATTGGTTTGGTCTTAAACGTTTATTATCTTAATTCCACGCGGTAGATAAAGAGATACATATACACATACGAACAGAGTGAGATGGAAGGCATTTCCAAATGTATGCACGCCTTGTTAAAACTCAGAAGAGTGCGACAATACACGAAGATCAATTACAAGCTCTAATCACTGACTTAGTTTTTCATATCCATTATGTATATATATATATATATATATATATATATATATATATATATATATATATATATATATATAGATAGATAGATAGATAGATAGATAGATAGATATGAAGCAAATAACATACATATGAAGGAACCGAGATAGATAGATAGATAGATAGATAGATAGACGTAGCTAACTAGCTAGCCAGATAGATATGAAGGAACTGATATAGAAACATGAGAAAACTGAAATAAGAAGGAACTTACATAGATAGATATAAAGAAACATAGATAGATAGATAGATAGATAGATAGATAGATATTAAGCAAATAACATACATATGAAGGAACCGAAATAGATAGATAGATAGATAGATAGATAGATCATGTCATCTAAAACGTATGCCGGCTTTGTTAATAGCAGATGTGACAATTATTTGAATGTGGATTTCATTCCATTTAAAAAAAAAAGAGTTTAGCATAGACTTTAAAAAGAATGCATTTAATGTTTTGGCTTAAATAACTCTTGAAAATATCCAAGAAAAAAAAGTAGCCTTTCAAAATTGTAAGCTGACAAACTGGAGACATTTTTATACGTATTTTCTTCAAAGGGAATTATCGCACACTGACAAGAGATATGTCAGTTGATTTTTGAACAAAAAAGATTACAATCTCTCTTGTAGCTATCACCCCCCTCTCTCTCTCACACACATACACACATATATATATACATACATACATATCGACTCTCCCGTCGAACTCGATGTATGAGGGTCAGGCAGATCAGTTGCTAGAAACTGAAAGTCCGTGCATCCTATACACATACACACACACACACACACACACACACACACACACACACACACACACACACACACACATATATATATATATATATATGTTTTTAGTGGGGAGAAACGTTTACATATATATATATATATATATATATATATATATATATATATATATAGATATGTAAACGTTTCTCCCCACCAAAAACATATATATATATATATATATATATATATATATATATATATATATATATATGTATGTAAACGTTTCTCCCCACCAAAAACATATAGAAATTTTGTTAGTGTCAGCTATAACCTTTACTTAAAAGTTATATATATGCATAAAGAAATTTAGGCAGCAAATGTTCATTAAGGCAAACATTGTTAAGCATAACAGACATTATGTGTCGATTAATTTTACGGATCGACTTTTTCCAAATTACGTATAATCCTTCTCAGACAAGGAGGAAATTCCTTCAGAAATTGCCCGGATGAAAAATATAAGAAATATGCAGAAAGTTTTCGATTTTTTGAATTAGATAGGTGGAAAGTGAGCGTTGTGACGTAGACTGATATGATGTTGGCAAATATATATATATACCGGGGGTTATAGCAAAATTGATCAAACCGTTTAACAACATGGGATAATTGTCCATCCCTCAAAATATTTAATATCTAAAAAAAACAAAAAAATCCACTAAACTAATTGAGTTTTTTCCCCCAGTTTTTCAGATAAGGCGTTCAGCCATCTTGACTTTATTTGCCGTATGAATCACTGAAAACCCCTTTGAGTTATTCAGCTCGAACAAAGAACAGATTAAAATCATTTTGTCTTCTGTCTTCTTAACTGAGCAATGGTGAGAGGAAAAATCATTTAGTAATGGTACCAACATTCATACACTTGCTTCCATTTTCAAAGTCCATTTAAGAACCATCAAGAGAACGGTGAATAAGTTTAAAAAAAGAAGGAACACTAGAGAGGAAAACTGAATCAGGAGGTCAAAACAGGAAGAGGAATCATCATTCCAACTTAGAGCTAAATTCATTCTTAGTGTTCAAAGTAAAGCCCAATAGCGTTATAAAAACCTCGGAGAATTCCAGTAAGATATATTTAATCATTTGTAAGATCCAACGGTTCAAAGCTTAATCCAACAATTGGACAATTTTGCTGTTAAACCCGGCATATATATATATATATATATATATATATATATATATATATATATATATACATATATATATATATATATATATATATATATATATATATATATATATATATATATATATATGTATATATATATATATATATATATATATATGTATATATATATATATATATATATATATATATATACATATATATATATATATATATATATATATATATATATATATATATATATATATATATATATATATATATAAAGTCTCAAACACTAATAATGGAGTATTAGTGTTTGAACCTTTCATATTATATTCTTGCTCTGACTTGTACAAAGAACTCTTGATTTTATCCTCTTGTAATATATATATATATATATATATATATATATATATATATATATATATATATACTGACCACTAATATTATCTCTCTTTCTCCCTCCCTCTCCCTCTCTCTCTCTCTCTATATATATATATATATATATATATATATATTTATATATATATATATACACGCACATATATACATGTGTGTGTGTAATTGTTATGTGGGATTGTAGAAATGTTCTCAGTATTCCAAAAATCTGACCAACTATCAGGTTCTCCCTCTGGAGAAAGGCATTTTGGCAGAGCCGACAATTTTGCAGCACCCCCTGGTACCATCAACATCTGTTTACGTAACACTTGTAAGTGTGAGCTAATTCACTTAAGAGAAAACAAAAATAACAAAATATAAAGACGTTTTCTTATTTAAAATTTCGGAACATTGTGAACGCCTAAAAACAATGGTTAATTTAATATAAACATGGGACGTTTTTCTTTCTCCACTTTATATTAAATATTTATCTTTTATTCTGAACATGTATCATGAACTTTCGTGAAAGAACTACAGTTCCTATATCAAGAAATAACGTTTTTTTTCTTCAATTGGGACACTGTAGATCCATTGAAGTGTGGGACAAAAACTTGTATGTAGGTTACTAGGTAACGTGTTTGTTTAGGTAATGTTACATTTAGTTTGCTTGGTCTGTTCATCTTTAGTAAGATAAGATAGAAAATTTAAATGCGTAAAATTGCTTTCTGAACCCCAAAAAATTAGCTAGAGTCGAATAACAACTTTTAATTATTAGAAATGCGATAAGAATGGAATAGTTCGGTTAGGTCACGTGTTACTATTTTCATAATAATCATCACTTTTGAAGTGGAGTTATATATCTCTTTCTATTCAACTCTCTTTAAATCACTCAATCTGCTCATATTCGACTCTATCTCTCTCTCTCTCTCTCTCTCTCTCTCTATATATATATATATATATATATATATATATATATATATATATAAAGAAGAAATATAGTTTTAAGGTGTGCTATATTTATGGAATAAGTTGCTCAAAATCAGAGGCAGAGCGTATGTAAATATAAATATAAAAATGAACGTTGAAGTCAACGCTCAGAGACGACAGGCTGTTTCATGCTAAACGCAATCGTCAGGCCGATCATATATATATATATATATCTATATATATATATATATATAAACAAAAGATGTATGTGTGTGTTTCTGCGTGTGTATGCAATTTATTTAACGTCCACATTTCTCAATCGATTTCAATGAAATTATAGACACATGTAAATTTAGGAAATTACGCTCCGAACAACTTTTCATTCTTCAGATTCCCCGGGTTTGGTAGAAAAATCGATAAAACTGAAGGTGGGTACAACTATTTTCCAAAAACCAAGGCAAAGTTACACGCGAACAAAATTATTACATGATGTGCTGATGTTCTTTGCACTTAATTCAAAACATCAGCTCGTGTTACAAGGTTTATCTAGAGTGCTTCATAGTTCTCCTGCGACATTGGCTTCACACAAAAAAAAACTGTGAAAAATCAAGTTCTTCATACTACTTGAAATAAAAACTTGAATAACTTCCTCATTTTTTATCAGATTTTCTTCAAACATGTGTTAGTAGTTTCATTATAAAAAAAAATGCCATCATGCAAGAAATAAGATAGAGTGCTTTTAGTTCTGCTCGCTTCACCGCGTATAACGAAAAACGACAAAGAACTGTTAAAAAGCCCGTTTTTCGGTTATAACACCCTGATTTTTCATCCGATTGGTTTAGATCAATTCAGTTAGCGGACAAAATCGGCGACAAACTAGGTACAAAATCGGCAATTGCCATTTAGCCAATATATCCCATCCTAAATTGGCATTCGAACAACCTTTGGCGCAAAGATTGTTTGAGAAGGATTATTGAAGCGTTAAAAGGGAAAAATTACCGAAGAACCTCAAACCAACACCAGCTTTAGAGCAAACGTGCGAAGGAGGAAGGGGGCGTGGGGGGAGTAGCTTAGTATACCAACGGAAGATGCATGCAAGCTGGGACGCAAGCAGACATTTCTAGACAGGGGTGCGGTTATACAATTACAGCCATGCACACCTGGGCAACGCCGGGTACCTCGGCTCGGTTAGTATATATATATATATATATATATATATATATATATATATATATATATATATATATATATATATATATATATATATATATATATATAGCACAATATGTGAACTAGCGAGACTGAATTGTCGCATACGACTCACGCATAAAATCTGAATGAGGTTGTCGGATTCTAATACGTCGAAATCGACGAGAGAGTCCATCATATATATATATATATATATATATATATATATATATATATATTACGGGAATCATTCATACGAAAAGCAGATAATGAAGCAAGATAAGTTTCGTATGAATGATTCGCGTAATATAAATTGAACCTGCACCACATAACTGATATATATATATATATATATATATATATATATATATATATATATATATATATATATATATATAAGGGTTGCAGAAATACCTCCTATATATACCTTAAATAAATACCTCCCACATAATGGTAAGACATTAGTGAAAATGATGTTTTTATCTAGCTGATATCTCACCATTATGTGAGCGGTATATCTGACACATCCATCAGTCTGTAAATATCTATCTCCACCTCTTCACCCGGCAGGATGGGTTAATTAGTAGAAACTGGATCACTAAATTATTATTATCTCTAAAAGAATTCTTGCAATCAAAAGCTATTTTCTTACTTTTCTGGCAAGAGTTGATAAGCTGTAAAAAACAAATTAATCAATCCTAATATTCTTCATCTCTCTCTCTTTCTCTCTTTCTCTCTCTCTCTCTCTCTCTCTCTCTCTTTCTATATATATATATATATATATATACATATATATATCTATATCTATCTATCTATCTATCTATCTATATATATATATATATATATATATATATATATATGTTATAATAATATTTTTATTTTGAAAATATTTTACATCGCTACATAAAAAATTCTATGTTTCGTAACTTAAAATTGTTCCATCATCAAGCGATGTTAGGTAAATTATGATGGAAATGATTTACTTTTGAAAACAGAAAACAACACGGTAGCTTATTTAAGAGTGAAAAAGGAGGGGGGAACACGACTTCAAAATTATGTGGGTATGTCCAGATTAACCAATCAAAAGACGGGTCAAGACTAAAGCAGAAAAGTGAGAAATATAGGTTGGCGGTTAGGGTTAGGTGTGTTATTCATTCATGTCGAGATGAATTGACATTTTCAAGACGCGTCACCATTAGCTGACATCCGGTTATGAAAGTAAATTTAAGATACATTTAAGTAGTCAGTGAGATATATTTAACAAAAGATTAATTTTAAAGAATATCACGAATTAAAAAAAATAAATTTGTATATACTTGAGAATTATCTTAAAGTGGCCTCTAGTTTGATTAAATCATTTTAATATGTATTATTTTGAACCCAAATTACAATAGTTATGTTGAATGGGCAATAAAACATGGCAATATTAAAGTGAAAAAAAGCAAGGAATTAAATAAATATTATATGTACGATTATAAATTAATTAAATAATGTATATATAATTGTAATACATCGAATTTTTATGAAAAATTCTATTAACTATATTTTATGGCACACATTGTACAATGCCGACAAATTACTGTTAAGTCATTTCGCTGATTTAGGAGATCATTATTTTTAGGAAACTTAATATGCAGCTTTTCATGTAGACATAGGGGACATGGCCCATTTAAGGACTTACAAATTCTCGTTTTTTTAATATTTTCTATTTTAATGTGGTGGTTTAGAAAGGGATGTTCTTTTACGGTATGTATTGTTGTTAAAAGAAGAAATATGTTGATACTACCTTTGTTTAAAATGTTCTTTTGTGCTACTAATATAAAATTTCTTAACATTTGGGTTTTCAGTAGATGAAGTGGTACATTGGTAAACTACATTCAGTAAAACATCTATTTTACAATGAGCAATTTATGGAATTTCTACAATTGCATAACTTATTATCAATATTATTGACTTCTGTTTTGGAATTACTCTTATTATTTAGATTTAAGTGTTTATTTAAAAAATTATTATTATGTATTATAATATTTTTTCCAGATTATCAGTACAGCTATAACTTAATTTAATTGTATTTTTATTAAAGATCTTGCTTAGATGATTATTACTGAATTAAAGCAAGAAAGGTTTGCCCTAAATTTGTACTAACTATTTGTTTAAAAGGGGGTGTATACCAAATGATTTTTCTATATCTATTTTTTCCGACTATCATTATTATCTTTTCTGTAATTAAAATCGGGGAACTTATAGCCACTATTTTTAAAGCAATATTATAAAAATTGCAGTGTTTATAAAATATATCTTTGTTGGCAGAGTTAATACTAATCCTATATTCTATGGATGTGGGTATTGTGTTTTATTATAGAAGGAGGGAGATTAGACTTTGGGCGTATATATATTGGATTAGTATTTTTTCCTGTATGTTTGGTATATATCGCTGACTAAGTCTAATGGTACATCTAGTGTTACAGCTTGAGTTGTTTTTTTAATTGTATTGATAGTTACTTTTAGGTTTAGGCTTTTAAACAGTCTGTGTATTAATATTCTAATTTTGCAAGTTTTGAAGTTAGTGGAATTCCTCACAATCATAACCATTCCTATATAATACTATATCCTCTATATTGATGTCATGGTGGGCAATAAGAGTGTATAAAATAAACAATCCTACAATATGGGAAGAAACGCAGAGTCCAAGGATCCCATTGTAATATCAAAATGGTCTCCTGAATTATTGTTCATCCATTGTTACATGTTATAGATAAGCTGTTTTTTGCATTCATAATGATATATATATATATATATATATATATATATATATATATATATATATATATGATAGGATAATGAAGATATAAGAAACGATTATAAAGCTAACCTAACATAAATCGGATTATCTAAGATTCATCAGAAAATGATATGTACAATTAGATTTTCTGTTATTTTTTATTATTGTGTCGATTTTCATTGTTTAAACAAACTTCATGTGCATTTGACTTGTCAAACAGCGTCCGTGTGTATAATTGATCTATGTAAGTCTATCATAATTCTAGTTTAGGTATGCGGGATTCGTATGATAATGTATATATGCATGTACATATAATGTATATATCAGCGATCAGCACAATTCTTTCTTTGTAACCGTTCGATTATCTTTGACTGCAAACATTGTTTAAATATTGGCCACAAATATATAAACAGTGAATTGAAATTTTGTCTGGGCAAACATTAACACTAACTTAAATGCTAATGAACAAATAAAAACAAAATATCGGATTACCAATGAAGATCAGAGTTGTATTATTGTTCAGAAACTGAAATGAAAATTTCTTCCAAACCAAGGGATCGTAATCATGAAGCCAATATTCTTTATTCCTCTTTTACGAAAGACTTGCATATCCCGGCGAAAGTGAAGATATCCCTCACACTACATTAACTTAGTTGGTCTCATTCTCTAACTTAATCACAAACAATTATTTCTTTTATTTTAGTTCTGCTTTCATACCAAATGAGGAAGCACTGTGGAGTAATAGATAACGGCTTGGTTGGAGGGTTCGAATTCGAGTCGAATCCATTACATTCACGTACGTGCTAATACCCATGGAAACGTTGTGAATCCTATGGGTATGGAATCTATGGTTAGATAGCAGGACAGATCGGGTTCTATAGCCTTGGATGGCAACTGGTCTCCCGTAGAAAGAAATGATAACCTACTGTGTCAGTCATGTATATTTCGATACATGCTTGTCACATAACTGACTTTTATACCAAACACTTCAATCCCTATAGTTTATCAAAGAAAATTTGAATTGTCTAAATGTATCTTATTATTAAGAGTGGGAAGTCATAATAATTCAGTGATTGGAAAATCTATGTTTCTTTTTAATCATTTCACCCTAAACAAGGCAATAAAGCTACTAAGATGCAAGGGATTATTGAGTGTAAGAGAATATTAAAAAAAAAGAAATATTATTAAGGAGAGAGTTCAATAAAAATTCTCAGGAATTAAGAAAATAACGATTGGCATTGCATTTACATTTTTATGGGTTAATGTTGACAAGAAAGCAAGATGCTGGAAGAGATTTCTACAAGCGAGGTGAGCGATAAAAGAAATTATGAATATGAACATAAATAAATTGATATACGATCATGTCCGTATAATATAATATATTCATTTAATTCTGCTCCTTCCTTCGCTCCTTAGCACGTACATTACGTCCTGCCATTAACTTAGAGAAACAATGTAACGTTCTTGTTTGATTGCGTGGATAGACGGAAGAAAAGATATATGAAAGGCTCTTTTTGGTTTTAAGGAAAAGAAGGGAAAAGAAAAAAGAAATAAAAAAAGGAAAAAAAGAAAGAAAGAGATGATAGAGAAGGCGATACCTCACTCATGTTTTTAACGACTGCTTCAGTAAAATGGGAAACTATGAATTTTTCATCTTTTTTATTTGTATCCTCTTACTTCTTTTTTTATTTGTATCCTCTTACTTCTTTTTTTATTTGTATCCTCTTACTTCTTCTTTTTTATTTGTATCCTCTTACTTCTTTTTTTATTTGTATCCTCTTACTTCTTCTTTTTTATTTATATCCTTTTACTTTTTTATTTGTATCCTCTTACTTCTTTTTTATTTGTATCCTCTTACTTCTTTTTTATTTGTATCCTCTTACTTCTTCTGCATTAATATTTCTGATTGTTATTGTATTAACTTGTTAATGTTGTTAGTCTTAAATATCTAACAAGGCAACAGGGAAGTTTTAAGGGTATGGAAAAGTCGTACAACTCGCAAGGAGTTTATTCAGTTATTAACTTAAGAATTATGTGATTAATCAGAAAATTTAAAATAGAAAAGCCGTTAAATTTTCACGTGCGCGACGAGTATAATATATATCCTATATCTGAATATATGTTATATTAACATATAAAATAATGCAATAACAAAACTTCTGACAAAATATTACCTTTTTAATTTTTAGATCAAATATTTATACTATTATTATTTTATGACTAGTTTTATTCCACATAATTATTTTTACTTCTAGAACGTTATCTATCAAACGACGCACATATGCATCTTATGACACGAAGCGTAAAGTCTCCAGTGTAAAAAACAAAAAATCCATTTCCCGGTTTTATTGAACGCAATATAAATACCTACGTCAGCGCACTAACTCAGTTACTACGTTGCGGCATGGAACAATGGACGTGTTTAATTTTATGCTCTATGTTGCGTTCTCCAAATCTACAGTGAACGCGTTAGGACGAAATCTGTTCACTGTTACGATATTATTAGTTTTACCCCATCTTATCATATTTTTTTAAAAATCATTTCAAACCAAACAAGGCGATAATGTCACTAAGATGCAAAGGATTTCTGGGCGCGAAAGAGAATGAGAAGAGTTTAGTGAGAATAAAGGACAATAAAAGAACTGATTTCAGAAAGATTGACGTTGAATTTACATTTTCTTAAGATTGCCAGGGAAGCAAGAAATTCCACAGGCAAGAAGCGCGAGAAAATAAAGTATCAGAATAAAACTTACGGTTAAATCTAGCTATTGCAACAGTAAAATGATGAGACATATTTATCAATCTAGTAGTACGCTCAAATTCATGCGGACGAGGTGACAAGGTGGAGAGCGATATTTGTTCCGCTAAGTAGAGAAAATGTGGCAGAACGGCCAAAATGGGGAATGGGGAAATAGACGGTCTTCTTTTGTATTAACGGAACGTTAAACTTAGCTAGCCACAAACACTAACCCAAACATACCACAGTATTCCTAACACCAAAACAACGCATTCTTACTTACCTTTCTTACTACATTCACCGTAATACCTCTTGGTCTCTATGAAATTCCTAACTAGTCCCCATATGTACAATTCATTGTCTGTGGTGGGAGGGGAATAAAATAACAAATTTAAAAATTGTAAATCTTATGAAAGTCGTCGAAATATTAAAGCCCGGGATTTTCGAGTTGAATTACGTGATTCTTTAATCGATCATTCGAAAATGGATCTATCATATCACCAGAAACATCTTGCTTTCTGTGCTGGTATTGTAACGGTTAGCGACTCCGAATGAAAAATCAGCGGTGCGAGTTCGAATTCCGGTCGAGTTCGTTGCGTTCATTTTCGCAAAAATACTCTTGGGAAAGGGGTAAAAAAACAAAATCCAGCTTCCCACTGTATTAAATAGCAGGTCTGACAAATCTTGGTGAGAAACCAATTTAGGAAAAAGTTGAACTTTGATTTCAAAACCAACCTGAAGAGAGATCGACTGAATTAAACCATTTTGCCTTAGACGCACCAGTGAAGAAGAAGAAGAAGAAGAAGAAGAAGAAGAAGAAGAAGAAGAAGAAGAAGAAGAAGAAGAAGAAGAAGAAGAAAATGAAGGCGTTAGCTACCGAATAGTCGTTAAGGGATAAACTGTTTGCAATTTCTTAGTCCAACCTTATTACTGGTTAATATGGCCAGTGCTTTTCGTAAACATTGCTCTTCAAGTTGGGGATCAAGTGGGAACCGGTGGTGACACCTGATAGAACATAGAATGTCAATTCAAATATAATTCTTGATGCTTTTCAGGATAATCTGATGCCAGCAACATTAGTGGACAGATGTGAATGTCAAGTATATCTGGCATAGGTCAGCAAGTAAACTTGGAGAAATAGTTAAAAAAAAACAACAACAAAAAAACTACTAGAAGCCGAAGAGGAATTAACATTTAAATATACATTTACACGCACAGAAAATCACAAGTCGAGCGCGCCTTATACCGTGCAATGGTCATCAATGTCTCGACGAACATCTTGCAAGTGTTATGTTCGATTCTTACAGGTTGTGTGGCTGGTGTAGAGGATATCGTTACAACATGAAAAATCGGAGAACGGAGTTCGAATTCCAGTCGTGTTAGTTACATTCACTTTCTTTATTTTTTTAAAAATCCAATCACTTCGCCCCCAACCTTCCAAGAAAGGCGATAATGCCACTAAGACGCAATGGGCTACTGGAAGCGAAAGAGAAAGAAAAAACTTCAAAAGTAACCAGAAATCCAATAAGAGTATAAATTTCAGAGTCTTGTGGGTGCGCCGTTATGGTGACCTTGTACTAGACTGTAACGAGCAGGACATCTGCCATATGCAAACATCTCGTCCTGTGGACCAATACGTTAGAGTTATCATTTCGATCTTTACTAGTGTGACACTATGATGACATTGTACATGATTATACTACTATTGTACGTTTGTATCATCCTGGAACACTATCCTGGCCTATAGCAGAAAGTGCATTCATATGACTCAACTCACTCCAGAGTTCCCGGTCCTGCGTATCTATGTTTTGTACGTGTTATTGAATGAGGAATAACCGAAACTGAGGTTGGAAATGAAATTGTAATCTTTATAACATCAACAAAATACAATACTCGCCAGCGACGTGAAGTAGGTAAACCACTGTTAGTGGTGGACTACTTAGACAGCATATTACCAACACTTACATTAGTGTCCAACGTATTTATGAGGATTGGGACATACCCATTAGTGTTCATAGGCACGGTATATAACACTTTGTTTAATGATCCAAGATCGAGTTTTTTCCAGTGGATTATGTTGTCATGCCATCTTCTTCACTGCCGCACCTCTGCTTCTTTTTCCCCGCATGCATCCCTTCGATGGATACTTTGATAACCCTTAATAACCACCGCTCCAAAAATAGGCATAATTGAAAACCAAATTCGAGTTCAGTCAGGTTAGTTACATTCACATACGCGCAAATAATCTTGGGAAAGAGATGAATTCATCGTTTTCCCACAGCTGTGGGTTAAATAGTAGGAATTGGTAAAGTCGTTGTTATTCTGAAAATAAATTGGTAATGCAATATTCGCTCGCAAAAAAATATGCAAACAATTATTCTTACAATTCCCCAAATAAGCTTCGGCTGTAAACAACCCACAAAGAGTTGATAAGCCGTAAAAAAAATCAGTCAAAAAATCCAAAAATAGTACAGTATATATAAGTGGGTTGTAATTAATACCAGACTTTTTATAAATCTATAATTAATCCAGGTAATTTATCTTAAATCTTATATTTAATTTTGTAAAAATATATCTAGGTTGGTCATTGAAGTAAAAGGTTCAAAATTTTGCATGAAAATGAAACAGACATCTGTGTCACGTGGGCTAACCCCATTTTGTTGGAGCGTTGCTGTCATATCTGGGCTGGAGCTGCACAATCCCCACTTCCTCGTCTTACGGCCACATCACCTTACTTCACCTAGGATCGCCAAAGTTAAGCAACGTCGAGCCTGGTCAGTACCTAGATGGATGACCACTTGGGAATAACAAGAGTCGTAAGCTTGGACGTGCGGTTGGTATTGTTAATCGGAGAGCCGAGTTCGAATTCCCACAAATACTTACATTATTTACATTATTCGGACTGTTATCCTCATCTTCATTGCTATATTCACACTGTTTCTGCGTCCTTCAGGTGATTGGAATTTCGAACCGAACTATTTATTAAGTAATCATAATACCCCATCTCAGAGATATAGACCCACAAATACTGCTGGGGAAGGTATGAATCCACCCCCAGCTATGGATTAATTAGTAAGACTTGTACTACTAAACCATTATTATCTCAAAAATGAATTCTTACAATCTGCAAATGTTCTCTGGCTTTGAATGGCTATAAATAGTTGATAAGCCCTAGAAAAACGAATCAATCAATCATTCTCATTTCCTAGGCTTGAGAGGTTTCAAAAGCATTTACGGAGACGTGTGGGCGATTGATTATTTCATTACAGTCTTTTTACACAGACGAAACATCGATAGCTTATCGCTACGCTATCGGAATTAACAAGGAAAATGTATTATATTCTTTAATTCTACAAGTCCAGGCAATTACAGCTAATATACGCGTTTGCCACGTACAGAGAGTCGAATCATCCTCATTCCCTTTGTATTCTATCGGTAAGAAGAAAATTTTATTCAATCGGTTTCATCTGGAGAACGGCTACTTTGTGTAACAAGCTCCTGAGAAGATGTTTTCGCAATCGCTAAACTCTTAACCTCTTCAAGTTTATAATCAATTGTTATCTATCCTATATATCCACATAATCCGCAATTACTTCCTCCTTTACACAACAACCACATTCAGTAACCCACTACCTTGAGTGGCTCTTGAACCTTGCATTGTGTGAAGAGTTATTTTAAAAAAAAGGCTCTTAATTGTGTTTTACTGATTTCCCTGGTTAACACCCTTTTCCCACAAATGAAGAAAGACCGCCAAATAATTTGCATTGCTGGTTATTTTTAAAAAGTTCGAAACCCTTAGTGTGCCTTGTGCCAAACTAAAAGAAGTGTAACAAATGCTTCATTTTTCTGCTTGGATCGGAATTTATGGGCGTATGAGAAAACCTTACACATCAGAAATAATAAAAAGCGAAAACTTTGGTTATTTATAAATAATGAGACACGGAACAATATATTTGTGTACTCATATGAAAAGGTCACACCAGAGGCCCGGACACTCCAAAATATCAACTGTTTCGTAACATTGTAAGAATATGATCTGTTATAAAAATGAGGCCGTTCTGAAATATTGATTTGATGAAGTTAAAGAAAAGAAAAATTTATTTCATTAACACACGGATATGCAATAAATGTGAAGCCAACTGACGTAGTGTGAGTGCCAAATTTCTGTGATGCTATTATTAATATTCAAGGTAGAGCCAAGAAAAAGTGAGAGAGAGAGAGAGAGAGAGAGAAAGAGAAAGAGAGAGAGAGAGAGAGAGAGAACCGATTTGTCAAAATAATTTCTTGGTGCTAAATTTTGTTTAGATTCGACGAAAGTGTTCTTCAAATCGAATCGTTTAGACCAGGAGTTCCCAACCATTTTTTCTTGTATCATCGCCACTTTCACATAGAAAATTTCCCACTGGCTAAATGTATTGTAAATATTCAAAAACATACCAAAATTGGTAAAAGTTCATACACTTACTTTATGATGTAATAAAAAAATACCAAAGTGGCGTAACAAACAATGTTGAATTAGGCGGTGGTTGCTCATACTATCGTATTAAAGGAAAAATAAAAGCAATCTTGACAATTAAAAATTTTACACACACACACACACACACACACACACACACACACACACACACACACACACACACACACACACACACATATATATATATATATATATATATATATATATATATATATATATATATATAATTCACATTTTTATGAGAATCTGACAGAATGTTAAATATGTATTTTTTCAAAATTGTTCTTCTTTAAAAGTGCTCTACAAATTTTCGGGTGACGAATCTCACCAATCCGATTGAAAAACATTCACTTGTTTCTTTTTTCCATTGCACGTCTTATGTTTCTATATTAGTTTGTATGTTTCTCTTTTACTCATTCTCTCTTTCTCTGTCCATATATATAAGAAATTAGTTTTATAGTCAAGGTTAGTTTCAGTATTAGAGTTAACGTTGAAAGTGTTGACAAAAAATTAAACGATTTTTTTCATAATTTTTAAATTAAAAAAGTATATACACGACTAACAAATAATAAAAATTACGCGATTATTTTTTGTTGTTCTTGGTTTTCCTTTATTTGATTTATATCCGAAATAAATTTATTTCGTCTCAAGAGCTATTTGAACGTTAATGCCCCTTTAAAAAAATATAGAAAACACCAAAATATTCGTTGTTTGTGGGGATATTTATATATTATATATGGAATGTGACACAATTATTCCCATTAAGCCCCGTGTTATACAGGATCTTTGCATGTCTGTGTGTGTGTGTGTGTGTGTGTGTGTGTGTGTGTGTGTGTGTGTGTGTATGTGTGTGTGTGTGTGTGTGTGTGTGTGATATAAATTAGGAGGATTTGATAATTATAATTAAGTAATTTATCGAGTCTGAAACCCCAACAGAATGCAGAAAGCACTGGACGGGCGTTTCGTCCTATATTTGGGACTCATCAGCAGTGCGCATCCACTACCGAGAATTGAAACCCGGACAGTTAGGTTGTCAAGCGAACACTCTTACCAACTGGTGACGAAGAGGTCGCAAATCAGACTCAATATAGCGCCGCTCGCTCACAAATTCCATGGTGGAACCCAACTGAAATTCTCTCTAATCATAAGTCTGTGCCCCCCACCCCGGAGCCACGCCTACTATCACCAAGCCGCGCCAAGTGGAGCATTAGAAGCCGGTTCAAGCAATGATATATAAATGATATATTAGGAGGATTTGATAAATATAATTAAGCAATTCATCGAGTCTAGAAGAAACCTCAACAGAATGCAGAAAGCACTGGACGGCCGTTTCATCCTATATTTGGGACTCATCAGCATTACGCATCCACTACCGAGATACCGCTATATCGAGTCTAATTCGTGACTACTTCGTCACCGAGGCTCATTGGTACAGTTGGTATGGCGTTTGATAACTGTTCGGGTTTCAATTCTCGGTAGTGGATGCGCACTTCTGATGAGTCCCAAATATAGGACGAAACGGCCGTCCAATGCTTTCTGCATTCTTTTGAGGTTTCTTCTAATTAATTCGTGACTACTTTGTCACCGAGGCCCATCTTCTAGACTCGATGAATTACTTAATTATATATATATATATATATATATATATATATATATATATATATATATATATGAGAATGGATAAGCATAGGCTTCCAAACATGGTGTTGTATGGACAACTACCAAACTCCAAGCGTTCAGTTGGGCGTCCACTCTTACGCTACAAAGACAAATTGAAAGACATCTTGAAACGTCTCAACTTTAATCTGGAAACCTGGGTTGCCGAAGCATCAAGCCGAAAGAAGTAGCGTAAGACATGTTTCATTACGCTAAAGAGTTTCGAAGACAGTAGACTGAAGTACCGTGAGCAGCTTCGTCAGGCTCTGAAGCAGAGACGCCATCAAAATCCTGCTTTAACAAATTTCATCTGTCAGTGTGGCTTTGTCGCCCGCAGCAAGGCTGGGCTGGTATCACACTTAAGAAAGCACAAATGAAAGATGTCTTTCCCTTCCCTGATTTTCTCCACAATTTTTCTTCTAGCATGCATAAGTGTAAAACAAAAAGCACCATCCAATGCTGACCCTCATTTATCGTTCACGATAGGAGACTCCACCATATATATATATATATATATATATATATATATATGTGTGTGTGTGTGTGTGTGTATTGTGTGTGTGTGTCTATTTTAATAATTGTGTATTTGGGAAGCAATCCCTCTTTTATGCAAGTTTCATTGAAAACGACTAACAATGGGCTGCGATTAAGCTTTTTATTCAATTTTTCTTACATTAATACAATTTTTTTATTGACAGAGTTTGTGTAAAAACTGTCCAAATGATCTGTAAATCCAACCGCTTTCCACTGCTACTCTATTACCCATTATCAACTTTTTATATGTATATATAGGGATCTGTTGTCATCATCATCCGCTTGTTACACCGTTGGGGTCTTTCGGTCTTGGTCACGCTGAGCCTGGTTCCTCGTCTTCAACTTTGTCTCCAACGATTACCCTACCAAGAGTGTAGAACATTAGGCGGCATCGCTCCCAGAGACCACTGGACCATGCAAGCCCCTCCAACACGACAAGGAACGCCATCAGCATAAAATATATTATGTGTGTTTGGCAGCGGATGAAAAAGGCTACGCAAGGCGGACATGATACAGGTGGCGCCACTCAGAATTATAACCGAGTCAGCGACAGTTCTTTGAAGTTTCATGACTGGATTCCACGTGTCGCATTCCATATATGTCGCCGAGAAAGATCAGGAAAACAAGTACATGGGTCACTTACGTTGGAACTGGCTTCTACTCTGATTTCCATACATTATCATAACGATCAGAAAAGAAATTAAATTTTTGGATACGAGATAAAGCCGAAGAACGTTATGAAGCGATGGAAATTTCCGAATATATCTATATCTATATATATATATATATATATATATATATATATATATATATATATGAAACAAATAAAATTAAATGTTCACTTATCTGTTCCTACTTAGAGATTCATTAAACGTCGCTTGACGAGTGGACGTAATTAACACCCTGTCTCTTGATATTGAACACTTTAATTTCGTTATCTTCCAAAAATAATGATTCTGAGTATATTTGTCTGCTGGGGCCGCTAACCAATCCCTACTGTAGACTCCTGCTCAGGCACATTTGTGTTTATTCAATACCCAGAGAACCCACCTGTGGATTATATTGCAACTCTGTTGAGCGTATCTTAATGACAGTTTCTGGGAGAGAGAAGGTATCATCTCGTGTGATGAAACGGTCAGTAAAACAAAATCTTCGATCGCGATGAATTGTGACTTTGTATTAAGCGGAACCATCGAAGAAGGATTCACTCACAAGGCTTTGGGTAAACACACAGTATTGTTTACAAGCACTTACTGACGGGGCTATAAGCTGGAATTGTCTCCGTTCATCACTTTCCTGATAGACCGATCATGATGAGATTCGAACCCGGGTTTGATGGTCGGAAAGCAAACACTCCCATGTAAGACTTAAAACACATTTATTATTTTCTATATTTTTTTTTAATTGTGATCATCACATGCAAAGAAGAAAGGCGATTAAGACAAGAGGTTACTGGGTGTGAAAAAATTAGAAACAGAAACATTACTAATGAGCGAAAACAAAAAGTGTAATCAGGAGGACAGTAGATAACGATTGACATTGCATTTAAACTTTTGAAGATTAAAGTTGGCTGGGAAGCGTAAAGCCGGTGATTCTGAGAATAATAAAGTACTTTTTCGATTATACGGACACTTTGAAACAAAGATTGTAAAATATTCCGAATAACCATATAACACAATTATCGAAAAAGAATCTATGTTGTAGCCTCTGTCTGTCTGTTTGTTTCTTATCGAAGTCCTCCTAGAATTTTGAAGATAGCACCCCCTCTGCAAAAATATATTCTGACACTACATTACCTAGGGTACTTGGATATGTATAGTTCATTTTGATCAAAGGGGGACCTCGGGGGGTGAGGAACAACCCTCCATTGAAACATTTTTTCCCTTTGATATAAATTAAATTTAAATTTGAACAAGGGAATGACACCTCTCCAAAATATAGAAGGAGAAAGCCAGAAAATGGAGGTCACATCGGCAAGATCAAAATGATGCAATATGGACAAAGTTGAGCAAGAAATCACCAATCAGTGTGTAGTACCTTACAATACATATTTGTTACGGCAATTCAATTGTCATATCAATATTGAAATCTGCTGATCAATTCATTCAATCAAGTATTGTATCAAATACATGTCAAAGGGGTCACATCAATCTGTTTTTGCAGACCCCACCACTGATTTTTTTCCGCTTTGATTTAAATTAAATTTAAATTTGAACAAGGGAATGCCTCTTATCCAAAATACAGAAGGAGAAAGCCAGAAGATGGAGGTCACATCGGCAAGATCATTGAGTAATATTGAAATGCATCATTTTTCTCTAAAAATTATAACAATGATTTAAAATCAATCATCTTTTTCTTACAAAAATGTGTGACACTCAGCAATGCGCAGGTAATCAGGCTAGTAAAATATAAGTAATTTTTTAAAAGAAATTTAACCTTCACATCGTCAAATAAGATTTTCAAATGCTTCCCTGTGAGATACACTCAGCTATTTTAGCCGCGAGTAATTTCGTTTAAACCTGGCATAAGCCATAGAAAAGCATTCAGTTGAAATCGCACTTGCTATCAATGTCATGCTGGACTAATTCTTACTCTAGGACAAGCGCCGAAATTTTTATACTGTTGAGACTGAATTGTTTAAAATAGCGCATTTACTGTGTCATCAGCTGAAGTAATCTGTTCGCAATTATAACTAAACAGAGTTGGATGGAGTTAATATCACTTCATTAACAACAATTATCCAGAAATATTTTGTCTGTTAGATAAAATAACTTACAACCATTGAAGCAATTCGTATTTGATATTTTGTCAGTCGATGTATCTTTTTTTATATGCCGTGTTCCTTGAGGACGTGGGTGATCATGGCTCTTTACAACTACCTATCCTTTGTAGCTTTTAATAATATTTACGTTTTACCATCTCCCCCCTCCCACTCCCTGTTCAGATATCTATTTATATAGGCTTGTTAGCGACAACCATTATCAATCCTTCATATCCCCATAGTATGCATTTATTATTTCCTCTTTTTACGCACTTACAACAAATTCATTCAATAACCCTCTACCTTGTGTGGCTCTTGGGCCTTGTATTTGGTGAACAATATTATAAAAATGCTCGCTAACCATTAGTCTACGTATAAACCAAAGAAAGATTTAAAGGTAGCTGTTAAGTACACTATTTACATTATTCAATCTATTGTCCTCATCTCTGTCGACATATTTATTACAACGTTTCGGCCGTTGTATGCTCCGGCCATCTTCAGGTGGTTGGAATGTTGAACTGAACCCTTTATTTCGCTCACCGGGGTAGACTGTTCTAGTTCCACGTGCCATGTTTAATGGATGTCAGTTATCAGATATCTCCTCTCTCTAAGTTCTCCACTACCTTAACCGGGTATTGAACTCACAGTCTTTGGGTCCTGTCACTGGATCTAACCAACACCTTTATCCACTTTGCCATGTGTCCTCAAGTGGATAAAGGCGTTGGTTGGATTCAGTGACAGGACCCAAAGACTGTGAGTTCAATACCCGGTTAAGGTAGTGGAGAATTCGGAGAGGGAAATTAACAGGAGATAACTGATAACTGGCATCCATTAAAAACATGGCACGTGGAACTAGAACAGTCTACCCCAGTGAGCGAAATAAAGCACCTAAAGAAGGCCGGAGCGTACATCGGCCGAAACGTTGTAATAAATATGGCGACAAAGATGAGGGCAATAGTCTTAATAATGTAAATAGTGTACTTAATACCTAATCTCAGAAATATAGACAGATAGCTGTTAAGTAGTTAGACTGAAAAAATAGCTATTTACTTTCCGTTGTCAAAATGGTCGGCGTTCGAGAGAAAAAACAAAAAGACTCGACTGATAATGCGGATTTTCACGGCAGGCAGACCTTCATACTTTAATAGGCAGATGCCAAACGATCTTTCTTCATCCATTTTCTCATGTATTTTGACTGGTCTGTTTCGTGGGAGGCGAGTTGCTTTTTTCCTGTTCGTACCAGTGTTCGAACGCAGAAACAAACTTGAATTTCGAATGTTGATTTTTAAGGCATGTCAGATTTTTAAGATATGGAGAGACATCATCGCCAAGGTCCTGAAATGATAAAAGAAGAAACCCTCCCCAACTTCTCCACCACAACCATTCCCTGTCAATCTAACTTTTTAGCTACGAAACTCGCCTAGACAAGATTACTATAAAACTGACCAATGGGATTTATATAAAAAACCTATTTCTTTTCTATACTATTTAATTATGTTTATCTGTAGAAAGAATATCATCTTAAAAAAGATTCTAGAATCTAAAGAAAATAAGTTTAAAAATGAGTAATTAAAAATGGCTCACCAACCTTAGTAAATATGGCCTACTTGGCTGATTAAACAGTGTTTGGGCCAAAATGAAACCAGGCTATTGAATGCTAATATTTTCGGGCATGTAAACTCTCATCGCATATAGGATTGGCCCAGCACAGTGTGTTTACTCTCACCCGACCAAGCTAAGTAAACGTTAAGATACCAGCTGGGTTTATATAAAAGATTACTTGCTCTTCAATTAGTTTTAAAATTACTACTTAGTCATAGCTATCTACAGAGATATGTCGTTAAGAATTCCTTAGAGATATTTATTGCAAAGCATGAAATTTACATATGCATCTAGTGATTAGACACACAATCTGTTTGTTAGATGAATCGGGAAGAGGCTTCATAAGACGGCGATAACGACATGCAAATGATAACTTGGAACACCGGCAGTTAATGCCATGTAATTTAAACAGAAAATATATTGCAAATCTTGAAAAGCTACGAAGGTTTGAAACCCACAAGAGGTGCAGAAAGCAAGAGACATAAGGAAACAGGGAGTAACCTACCTACCGAGTGATTGATAGATTCATTTTTTATGGCTTATCAACTTTTTGTAGGTTATTTAATGCGAGAAATATATTTATATTGGGAGTATTCTTTTTTTTAGATAATAATGATTTAGTGATACAAGTTTTACTAATTAACCCATAGCTAGGAGGAGAAAATGTGCTTTTCCAACGGTATTTACGCCTAAGTGGATATAACGAACCCAACTGGAATTGGATCCCGGCTCTCCGATTAATAATTCTGAGCCATTATCCCTTAAACCACCTGCACATATAAGCTTACAGCACTTGGTATTCCACAGCTTTCTCTCATCTAGGTACTAACCAGGTTCAACGTTGCTTAACTTCGGTGATCGTACGGAAAGCGGTATTAGAACGTGATGTGGTCGAAAGTGGTTTAAATGGGGTAGCAGATGTATATTCATACCCGAGCAACCTTCGTTACCCACACTTCTCCGAATGGGTCTTTTAGTCCTCACGTACATGAATGAGATTGTCTTGGTACCTTCAGGTCTTGGACCGGTATGATTTTTCTAACCCAAGAAGTTCTGTTGCCTTGACTTATGGGCAGACGCGGTGTGTCCAATGGTGCATCACGCATGTATCTTCTTTCTTGGATTGATTGTCCATTTATTAAGAGTGCTGGGGGTAGACGTTTTCTGGGCTTGGGCGTTATCCGCCTAGTAATCAGGAATCTGAACCTTCCGGGGAGGCTGTCCTATCAGCAGGTGTTTAATATCGGGGCTACTGTATTGCCATTTAGCGTATAGTTTCTGGGACGTCCAGTAGTCACCGGTGGGGCCTCTCGACGCCATGGAGAGTACTGCTACGGCTCTGTCTCTGGACGATTATCTCCAAGTTATTTATACACGCAACTCCTGTGCTTGTGACTGTCTCACTGCCTACTCGTCTTCAACCAACCAAGACACACACGAAACCAATCAAAATGAAAATGAATAAATCCAGCAAAACCAACCTAAAAAAAAAAAAAGTAGACCCCTTGTATACCATCCCCTACACCAACGAGGGATCTACGTTCCAGTTTTCCACTTTCTGAAACCGGTCTCAACGCTTCAAGCACAAGGGGAGCTCAAAATCCCGAGCTACTCACTTCTTCTAGAAAAACAGCAGTGACTTCAGTAACCACCATAAAGAATGCTTAGTCCAATCCAACAAAATCTCCATCGCCTATATACTAACCCAGATCATCAAAGAACTTATCCGTGTCTCAGACCGAAGAGGTATCAGGCAAACCGCCTCGATCCCTTTCTAACCTCCTACCCTGATAAATGCCTAGCAAAATTTTATCCCCCACTCCAGGCACGCCAGTCCATTGCTTAATCAGTGCCCAGATTGATGTCAAACCTAAGGTATCCTCAGATGTACAGTTCTATAAATTGATTTTTCGCTATGCAATGGTAGACTGGGACATCTTTCGATCTTATATGATGGAAACTCCTCTCCCAATCTTCTTCAAGCATGCTGCTTCCAAAACTACTGCCCTTACCACTGATTGAATTCTTTCTGGCATCGAGTTTCATACAAAAAAAAAACTCCAGCAAAAACCAAACAGTCAGATCTGGTTCACCCCTGAATTCGCTGCAGTCATAACTCACCGAAACCACGACTGACTGCATTCAGAACTGTCCGCCATTGCTGCAAAAGAGTTCTAGAAAATGCCAAGTGCAGCGACGCACGATCAGTCCAGACCGAGGTTGAAAAGAAACAAATTGGATCTCGTGAATTCTGGAAGATCAGCAACCAAATCATGAACTGAGATAAAGCGTCTGTGCCTACGATTATAAATGGCCCGCGGCTATATCTTCCTCGAGAGACAAGACGAACCTCTTGATCTTTGCCTCTAATTCAACGTTAGACAAAAAAGACCAAAAAGTCAATCCCCTGCCCAAGTAACCACGTCACACTGAGCACACTCTCAGTAATATTACAATTACAGCACGAGGAGGCTCTAGACTTACCAAAGGTCTCGATCCTAAGAAAACCACTGGACTTGACAAAATTCCAGAATATCTACCCAGAATTATCCCCAATCCTAGTTATTCAGCTGCTGCTTGAAGGAGAAATCCTTCTCAAGCCTGGTGAAAGTGTCAAGCTTATGCCCGGTTTTCAAGAACGTGTGATCGTTCCCCTCCCAGTACAGTCTCCTCAGTATCATCAGTAAGGTTTTTGAGGCCACAATCAATAAGTAGGCCGTCGTGCACCTCGAAAAGAACAACCTCTTCAACGACTAGCAGTATTGGTTTCGGTCAGCCCGATTCACTGCCAACGTCCTAACTACCATCACTCACAGAATCATTAAGGTTCTTGACTGCAAACTCACCTCAAGGACCATAACATTAGATATCTCAAAGGCTTTCAATAAGTGTGACACAAAACTTCACAACATAAGCTCTACATGGAATAACTGGAATAGAATTCTCGACCATAAAATCCTTTCTAACAGCTAGGTCCCTTACAGAAGTACCAGCCCCCCCCCCCGATCCCTAGCGCTCAATGCAGGCATTTCCCGGGTGTCACTCCTCAAACCAACCCTCTTTTTGATATACATAAATGATCTGCCTAACAATATGTTCACATCATCTGTAAATATCTATGCCGAATATACGACTATATACGGGCTCACCGCTAAAACTCTCGATGGTCAGAGATTGGCGACTGGTCTCTCTTCCAATCTTGCACAACCTACCCAATTGGGTAAAATCTGGCTGGTTACATTCAATGCCTCAAAGACCAAACTAGTTACATTCTATCATCGCCGATCTAACCCCGAACTACCACCAATCAAGATGAACGAAGACTGTTAAGCCTCAAACTCACACCTGACCTCAAGTGGAACTCGTACATACGATCCATTGCTAAGGATGCAGGTAAAATAGTCGGCTCTCTGTATCGTTCCAGTAAGTACCTGCCTCCTCATGCTATCCTCTACCTTTACAAGTGCCAGATCGGATTAAAAATGGAGTATTGTTGTCATATTTGGTCGGGAGCCGCCCAGACTTCACTCTCCAGTCTTGACAGAGTTCAAAAGCGTTTCCGAGAGACGAATTATTCTCCACCCTCCAACCTCTCTTCCACAGGCGGGATGTGGCAAGCCTCTCGCTGCTCTACAGCTATTTCCACAGAAAGTGCTCGGATGAACTACACTCCCTGGTCCAGCCAATTCAAACCTTTTTAACTTATTATAGGTTAAGGTTACCGTTATCTTCCACTCCTATACTCGCAAATGGACGCCTAACGTAACCCTCTAGCTCGTGTGGCCCTCGAATCTTGTAAAGCGTGAACCTTACTCTACCCCTTCCCAAAAAACTCTTTTCTCTATAAAAAATACATCTATTTTCTGACGTTCTTGTGGCTATTACACTAAGTCCACTTAGATTTTTCTACTTTATTCATAGCTACAGGGAGCTGACCAGGAGAGAAATATTTGAATAATTTTTTAATGTTTATATTAATAATAATTCTAAAAAAAAATCAATTTAAGAAAGATTACTGTTTTTCACTTTTTACATTATTCGGACTATTGACCTCATCTTTGTCGCCATATTTACTACAGCGTTTCGGCCGTTGTACGCTCCGGCCTTCTTCAGAATGTCGAACTGAACCATTTATTTCGCTCACTGGGGTAAACTGTTCCAGTTCCACCTGCCATGTCTAATGGATGTCAGTTATCAGTTATCTCCTGTTAATTCACCTCTCCAAGTTCCCCACTGCCTTAACCGGGTATTGAACTCACAGTCTTTGAGTCCTGTCACTGGATCTAACCAACGCCTTTATCCAGTGTGCCATGTGTCCTTGAGATAACTGATACCTGACATCCATTAAAAGCATGGCACGTGGAACTAGAACAGCCTACCCCATTCCAACCACCAGAAGAAGGCCGGAGCGTTGTAATAAATATGGCGACAAAGATGAGGATAATAGTCCGAATTATGTACGTAGTGTACATAATACCTCATCTCAGAAATATAGGCAGATGCTGTTTTTCCCTAGTTTAAATAATTTGGTACAGCTTTAAAAAAGTGTAATTAAACAGATTAGCATATAGACAAGGCACTTACACCTTTATCACCAATCTATGTAAATATTAATACACCAGTTTGGTTTATACAAAAGATTACTTTTATTCAACATTTTAATGTACCACTTAGATATATCTATGTACACTGGATATATGTTTAACAATTCCTTAGATTGCTAAGATTGAAAATTGCTTAGCTTTTTCGCAAATATTAAAAAGTAGCTCTGGGTCAGCTGATTAGAAACACGAACTACTTATTGGATGAGGTACGCGTGATACGTGGGAAACAACTTGAAGTACTTTTAATAATGTGAAATATTAGGCGACAGCAATGCTTATTATGACGAACGCTTTACTTTTTCTTACTTAGAGCAGATATAAATTCTTTTTATACAAACACGATGAATTAAAAAAAAGATAGTTGTTGACAGAAGCATTGCTTATATATGGCAATTTTTAAAATTTGATTTAAAAGTTCATGACACAGAAGGAATATTTATGTAAATATGCTTTTTAAAATTTTTTATGCAAATTGAATATTATCGCTCATGGTGCAAACGTTATTTTTCTAACCGACCATGTGTCAAAACCTGACTCAGTGGTGGGTTAAGGTAAATCTCGGTTATAATGAGGGAAAGGGAAGGCAGCAAGCCAACTACCTGAGGAGCTTGTTTGAATGGATGGCGGAACGAGCGTCGCTAGACTTAGCACAGGGAGAAAAACTGCTAAGGGCAACAAGGGATAGGGTGTTGTGGAGAGTCATGGTCACACACGTTCTTAAGGGACGCAGCATAAAGATGAAGAAAAAGAAGAAAAACACTTAAGAGGAAAAAGAAGAAGAAAGAAAAGAAGAAGAAAAAGAAGAAGAAAGAAAAGAAGAAGAAAAAGAAGAAAAGAGAGTCAGAAAAGAAGACAAAAAAAGAAATGAAGAAGAAAACGCGTAAGAAGAAAGAAGAAAAGAAGAAGAAAAAGGAAGAAAAAGAAGAAAAAAGAAGAAAATACGTGAGAAAAAAGAAAAAAGAACAGAAGAAGAAAAAGACAGAAAAAAGAAGAAAAAAGAAACAACAAAAAATTAAAGAAGGAAGAAAAAAGAATAATGAAGAAAAAGAAGAAAAGAAGGAGAAAAGAAAAGAAGAAGAAGAAGAAAAAGAAAAGAAGAAGAAAAAGACAGAAAAAAAGTAAATAAAGAAAGGAAGACGAAAAAGAAGAAAAAAGGAAGAAAAAAGAATGACGAATAAAAAGAAGAAAAGACGAAGAAAAAGAAAAGAAAAAGAAGAAAAGTCGTATGAAGAGGAAGAAAAGGAGGAAGAGGAGAAGAAGAAGAAGAAAAAGAAAAATAGAAGAAAAATTATCTTCAAAAGATAAACTTTAAAAAAATCTTAGCTTTTTTGCAATGGCCGAAACTTCGCTCTGAATGCGGTGATTTGAAACACAACGTGTTTATCGGTGAGCTACGACTGTGATGAGAAAAGCTCCTCCTGAAATTGTAAGTTGTTCAGTTTGCAGGCAAAGACTGCATTGTTGTTTCCTACCTGTTGTTCGTTTTTTGATTTCTGGTTGCGCAACGAGGCTATTTCGAGCGGCGAGTGAAATATAACTCAGTCAAACAAAAGAAAGCAGAATCATCTGAAGGAAGAAAAATAAAAGAAAATATTTTTCTAATTAACTCAAGTTGTTTCGGTAGCTGCCGGCAAGCGGCTTCATGAGTCGGCGATAACGCCAAGCGAATGGTAACAAGGAACAGCGGCAGATAAACGTTATGTTATTTAAACTGATAAGATGTCGCAGATTTTAGAAGCTTAATAATACTTACTAGAAAGGCCCGTGAAAATTTCACGGTTTTCCTATTTTCATCTTCTGAGGAATCTTTATTCTTCAGCTAATGAGTGAGCATGTTCATGGCGAGTTCTACGACAGTAAAACATCTGTAGAAATTCCTCTATTTCATCCTTAATTATTTTAGCTTAACGACTTCGACAAAATATTGCAATAACAATCATAAATATGAACGCTGGTCGTTATTTTAAGAAGGGATACAAATGAAAAAATTGCAATTGACTTTTTCCATTTCATTGAAACAGCCGTTAAACACTTCTATCTCGTCTTCTTTCTTTTTTCATTTTTCGCAATCAAAACGGAATAGTCCATTATCTATGAGGCGTTGGCAGGAGACGTTAATGCTTCTATCTTGTCTTATTTGTTTGTTTGTTTGTTTGTTTGTTTCTTTCTTTCTTTCTTTCTTTCATTCATTCATTTTCTCACTGAAACCAAGTAACGTATGTCTTTCGTTTTCTACGCAATCAAAACGGAATAGTCCATTATTTATGAGGTATTGGCAGGAGACGTTAAACACTTTTATCTTCCCTTCTCTTCTTCTTTCTTTCATTTTCTCTTTGAAACCAAGTAGTGTATTTCCTTCACTTTCCACGCGATCAAAAGTGTACAATCCAATATTTATGATGTATTGGCAGGACGTAAAGGTCGTGCCAACTAACGATGAGAAGGACAAGCACAATTAAAATTGGATGTTGAGCTAAGAAAGTTTTTTTTTAAATTTTAGCTTGGTATGGTTTAAACCTTGCCGAATTTTACATTAAATTTATAAAAGTTAATTGCCTCAGCGATAACATATTTAAAAATCAGTGATATCACCAAGTGGACGGAAACTTGAGAAGGTTATAAATTTCGTTGACTTTCTCTTTAGAAAATTAGGTGAGTTTAGTTACAACTTATCTTTTCCTTATTTGAGCTCAGATCCGCGCAGCAGTTAATTGTGAATTTCATAATCTTTTCAATACCTGTATAGTATGCGTTTCATTAAAGTTACGTATCAGTTTTGAACTCAGTAATCCTTCTTCTAGACTGGCCCCCAGCTAAGGCCAGTCGGTCATGCTATTTAACGCAGAACTGGAGGAGAGAGGATGAAAGAATAGAAGATTCATTTTTTCCACTGCAAAAGGTAATCTAATACGCTCGGCCGGATTTCGAACTCAGCTCTCCGGTTACAATTTACAAGCTGCTAACCGTTACACCACATACTCGTGTATAACTTTGTTAAGAATGTCGCTAGTTTCATGACCTTTTTAAAAGGATTGCAAGAATTAACGTACTTTTGTTTACTGATTAATACCGACAACTTGCTGAACTGATGCTGACAGAAATCGTCAAATCTCCTGAAAGTCGATGTTAATATAAATCTATGGTTCCACAGAAACGAGACCGAAGCAAATGTAGGATTCCAATAAAAGATCCGGACACGAAAGCAAGAATTAGCAGAGAATATAATGATTCATATCTAGGGCTCTCCTTCTAACAAATGATGCAGACACAAAGTTATAAGCTTCCTAATGATAATGCGGCATAAATCGTTGATCCTCCACAGAAACGATATTGACACAAATTTACGAAGAGTCAGACACGACGCTGACAGATAAATATATGACACTGCCAACCAGAAAAGGTTCTGTCATGAATTTAAGATCTTCCTAAACATTATGTTGACACAAATCGATGTCCCTCCTGTTGATACAAATCTATGTACACGCAGAGATGACGCTGGAATAGATATAAGACTCTCCGACTCAGAAATGATTCTCACACAAATTTGTGACCGTCCGAAAGACGACAATGATACAAACAGAAACCAGAGACGATTGTTGGTTTCAAATCTATGATTCCTGGAGCTAATGTTGACGCAATGTTAAGCGAATAAAAAGAAAGAAAACTTATCAACTTTGGAGGCTATGCTGTCTTGTCTATTAAATAATGCGAAATTTACAAAAAAAAAAATTATACCAAACAGTAACTGTAGCAGGATTGATGAAAGAAAAAAAAATGCAAAGACAATAATGGAAGGTAAACCAACACCATATGGCTTTCAAGAATATTTACAGATGAAATATGAGCATGGTTGCGCAGAGGACACTTCAAAAGAGAAAAGAAATCTATATAAATAGCAGCCAAGCATTAGAAAATTAGTGCAGGTATATACAATCAATCAATAAGGGAATGCAGCAAATGTGTGCCAAATAATAGGTATGACAGGGTGGGATCACTGGCCACAGTGTTAATTATGCAAGCAATGGGATTTGATCATAATAAAACAAAATAAATGGCATAGGCACAAACCAGAATCTACGCACAAGAATGAAATCTTTAACATATTAAGGGACCTCAAAATACAAATGGAAGCCATAATCACGGGCTGCATATAGCCATATTGAACAAATAGAAAACTTATCAAATAATGGACCTTGCTGTTTCTGTAAACACACACACACACACACACACACACACACACACACACACACACACACACACATATATATATATATATGTATATATATATATATATTACAATGAATCATTCTTACAAAAAGTAGATTAGTAAAGTTAATGATATAAAAGAGCGAAATCCTTTCGTAAACAAAATTTTAAAGGTGCATTAACCTTCATCGTAATATAAATTGAACTTCACCACATATTTAATATATATATATATACATATATATATATTAGTAGTAGTAGTAGTTGTAGTAGTAGTAGTAGTAGTAGTCGTAGCAGAAGTAGAAGTCTTATAAGTATAAGACGCTATACTCGATCGGAAATACCAAAGGGAAAAAAACTGTATAAAAAAAGAAAGAACCAAGAATATGTACGTTAGCCTAAAATAATCGTCCAGCATGCAAGTCCAAGGCCCATAGAAAATAAAACCCGATACGAGTACGAAAAAAAATATAAAAACCTAACTATATATATATATATATATATATATATATATATATATATATATATATATATATATATATATATATATATATATGAATTTTTAAAAGCTACGTAATATCAAAGTATTGTACGAATTACTGAAGAACATGAAGATGAAAACATTATCCATCATTATCGAACCCTGCAAAAGTATTTCTAAAATTAAAAGCAATCAGACAAGACTGTTACTGAAAGTAACAAGAACAGTACGCGCAGTGCAGAAGTATTGAGAGGACGTAAACGAACATGGCCCTTTACAGCTTCCTTGTCTTCAGTATGCAGGAATTACCAGGGTTTGTTGTGATATTTGTGATAAATTTTGTACGAAAAACAGGGCGTAAAAATATATTCTGAGCCCCTTTCTTACGAATACATAGAGAAGTCGAAGTCAAATTACATCATTAAATATGAAAAAAATTTTAAAATAGAAAAATACTAAAACCATACCCGAAGATATACAAAATTGGAGTGTAGGAAAAAGAACTCAGGCTCAAAATAATTAGACCTTTGGTAATATTAGGCGTTTAGGAAATATTCGACATTTATTGATTGAGACGCTAGTATTACTTGCGGTTGAAATTTATAAAATATTTCTGTTAAAACAATTTTTCAGGAAAATAGATTTCTTAAGTACATTAACTGTTATCGCAGTATTTTTCCAGTATTGACGGAGGCTTTCCTTCTTGACATTTTGTTTACGGTAGGATGGAACGTAAACATCTTGATTATGTCTTATTTTCTCTTTGAGATACATGTGCTATATATTTTAGTTGTTTCCGCTGTTGAAAGTCTTTAAGTGATGTGGTTTCCGTTATTTGGTACAGTTCTTTGTGATTCTGTAAAGCCTGTTCACGAGATCCGAAATAATGATTGTGCTCGCTAAGATTTACAGGCTCGAAGTAATTTTTAATCATTGATCTGAGAAAGCAGTTGTATTCAGCTGACAGTTAAGTTTTTCTGAATGAGTTCCGGGGCCATGCATCACATACATGTGTGAGTTTCGATTTTACGAGGCTATTTTAGGTTAACTGTTAAGCTTTGTAGCAACTTGCGGTGTTAGGCAAAACTGTCCTTAGCGCAGCCGATTTTATACCCAATTTGGATAACTCGACTAAAAAGCAAAATTATAGAAATTATATATTCTAGAGAATATATATTATAGAAATTAACAACTCGAGATTGAATTCTCAAGATTTATCAAAGGCCTTCAGCCTAAGAAAGCCACTGGCCAAGACCAAATTCCAGTGGTTGCCCTTATGAATATCAACCCGGAATTGTCCCAAATCCTAGTGAAGTTCTTCAACTTCTTGAAGGAGAAATCCTTTCCAATCTAGTAGAAAGTGTAAAGCATATGCCCGGTTTTCAAGAACGTGCATGTGCGACCATCCCTCTCCTAGTACAGACCCGTCAGTACTTATTGAGGCCATATTCAATAAGAAGGTCGTCGTGCACCTAGAAAAGAACAACCACTTCAGCGACAAACAGTATGGGTTTCGATCGCCCCGATCCACTGCTGACGTCGTAACTACCATCGATTTTGAGTTAACTTTTTGGCTTTGTAGCAACTTGTGGTGTTGGGAAAAACTACCCCGAACGCAACGTATTCTATGCCCAATTTGGATAACTCGACTGTAAAAGCGAAATTATAGAAATAAACAACTGGAGATTGAAGAATTTGTCGGTGTATTCCAGTGAAGAGTATCCGACATTTATTAATTTACTGTCTCACAGTCCCGAGGGAAAACATCAGTTACAAAAGAGACAAATGAAATATACCGAAAAAAAAAAAACGAAAGAGAAAAAGGAGTGAAGAAAAAAGATAGAGAGAAGAGTGTTGAAAATTGACAAAATATAAGCTCTCTGCAAGGTATGAGTAAGCGACATTCTCGGTTGGGTACATCCGGGTGGCAGCCTGAAGATTAAGAAGTTTAAAACCCGAATCTTGACTGGGTGGGAAACCTGTCGACGCCCTGGTCACCATGGAAACGGATGTTAAAAAACAGCCACGCCTTGAACTAGTTTTAATGTCGTAATAATTCCTGGCATAACATGTCGTTCTGCGTTACAATAATGATTTCACCATAGTTCAAGCCAAATTGAAAACACGCAAAGTTGAGTGTATATATATATATATATATATTTTCTCGTCTCTCATTGAGACTTTTACGAATCTATATCCGCTAGCTTCAAGTTCGTAGCCAAAACGTAAACAACAGTAACTGAAACGGATATAGATTCGGAGAAGTCCCAAAGACAAACGTACTTTCGTAAAATAGGCAATTCAAACTTTACTCTCAGGCAGGTCGCCGTGGCTGAACTAGTAGAGGCACACTTTGATTCAATATGCGGTTTTACTTATGGTAAAAAAGAGATGCAGGTTCGATTTACAATTTAAGCCGGTTGTTATTAACTTCACTGTTTAGGAAAATAAATATAGAGTAAGGATAACAACTCAAACACGTGTATTCACTAAAAATAACGTTTATCATAATAATCATATATATAATTATTTTTTTAAAATAGAATTCCTTCGCTATATAAGAGTTCTCTTGTTCCAAAAACAAGAGCCAAAAACTTCAATATAATTATTAAAATTAAATTGAATTAAACTATCAAACACAGTTTCATCTTCAAGCGAAATTTTTGGAATAACTAATCTCGCTTGAGAATGAAATAGAGCTTGATACTTTAATTCAATTTAATTTTAATAATTATATTGAAGTTTTTGGCTCCTGTTTTTGAAACAGGAGAACTCTTATATAGCGAAGGAATCATATTTTTAAAAAATAATTATAATTTAGGCTCTACTTTTGTATTGAGCACTGTTTTTTTTTAAATAATAACAAAAATACTAAAGAACTTCGGATTATTACCCAACGTGTTCTTCCCTAATTTTTTTTCTATATATTTGCACACACACACATACGCATATACATATATGGCGTATTGAGTAATGGATAGCGACTCGAATTGAGGAACCGGAAAGCCGAGTTCGAATTCTAGTCGAATCCATTACATTCAGTTACGTGCTAATACCCTTGGGAAAGGTGTTGATCCTATTCTTCTACCTCCAGCTATGGATAAATAGCAGCACAGACTGGGTTCTATAGCCTTGGATTGCAAGTTTTTTTTACTTCAAGGACAACTTTGAATTCAAAACCTTGTGGCACGCAGTATTCGGCCCTTGTGCTGATGGTCTGGATGTCGGTTTCTAGGAACTTAGTTGCTTGACACTCATACGTCGAAACCCACTATTCAGTAATATATATGAATGATGAAATATAGTTTTAAGGTGTGCTATATTTATGGGATAAAGTGCTCAATATCAGAGATAGAGCGGCCTGACGATTGCATCCAGCATGAAACAGCCTGTTGCCTCTGAGTGTTGACTTCAATGTTCACTTTTATATATAAAACTTACTGACACAGTAGTGTTAAACAGTGTTATCATATCTCTATTGTAATGCATCTTACTATAGAAATGCATTGAGAAAGAGAAAGCAATGAATTGCCAATCGTCAGCTATTAATGCAAGTCTTGGTGACAGAATAGTGTTAACATGCATTTTACTATAGGAATTCACTGTGGATGAGGAAGAAAGGGATTTTTAACAGAAAGAAATTAATGCAAGTGTACTTTTTCTTTTGTCTCTTTACATTGATGTTTAATCGATCGAGCCCCTCGACTAGATTTGCACCCTTTTACTGTTGACTTAGGTAAATATTACCGCCACTTCTACTTCAACGGTTTCCTTTCTCGCACTTCCCGCCTGTGGAGCTCCCTTCCGTTTAATTGCTTCCATGATAACTACAATCCTCAAAAACTTGATTGCAACGTCAATCGCCATCATCCATCTCCTTGAATCTTCTTCATCTATTGTCCTTTCCTCAATCCTCCCTATAAGTTTTTTCTCTCACTTTCACACCCTATAACCCATTGCGTACTAGTAGCATTCCCGCCTTCCATGGGGTGATTTTTTTTTAAGTAGTAGGTTACAGAGTAAAATTCACAATTTATGTGGATATGTGGAGAGCATAAAAATTGACTCTAGACTTGAACATGTTGAGATGGTAGTGATCGGGGATTCATTCTCTTGGAAATCTCTTCAGCAAAGCAGCGTTTCGCGGGAAGAAGCTGCTCGTGTGAAACTTACATATCACCAATCGAAAACGAAGGGAATTTGGGTGGTTCGGTACAATGTGGGTGGTTGGCGGGTCTTAGCCGCGGTGGTTTCAGTCACTTTCCCATCGGTGTAATGTAGCTTCCCCGCGTCTTTTCTATAAATACTTTCATGGTAATTGTTTGGATGAACTCTTCGCTATGGTACTTACACTTTATGATTTTAAGCGCAGTACTAGAGTGGCGGCACGGTCTCATCAATTCACAGTTGAACTGGCTAGATGTAACCGTAAGCAGTTTTTTTTTCTCGCACTTCTCGCTCTTGTAACTCTCTTCCAGCTCTTTGCAGCCAACTTTAATTTGCAAAAATTTAAATGCAATGTCAATCGTTATCTACTGTCTTCTTGCTTATTCTTCTATTGTTCTCGTTCAGTTCAAATCCCTTGTGACATAGTACCTTTACTGCCTTGCATAGAGTGGTATAATTAAAAAAAATGGTGGATCCAAGGACTGTAGTTTGTCTGAACACCTTCCATCAAAATTGTAATAGAGTTAGTAAGAGAATAGTGTTATTATTTATATACTGTAAAAGCACTATTAACAATTTTACTATAGAAATGCATCCTAAATGAAGAAGGTCATTGTCAGTGGTATATATATTACTATAGAAATTCCGTGTAAATCAGGATATAATAGTTTGTTCGTGGTTTGCAAATAAAGGAAGCTTTAATGACAGAATAAGAATATTACTGGTATAATCAAAGGGAAAATAAATGTTCATTTAAAATTTCACAATGTATGTTTAAAAATACAGAAAAGTAATTTGTTTCTACAACTTCGAAGAAAACTTCGAAAATTATTAGCCAAAGGATATGTGTTAAAAAATTATTTTCTATGTCATTATAATGTTGGGTTTTAGAAGTTGCTTCATAACCTTTCACCCGCTGTTTCTCAAGTAAAAACATCGACTCCAGTGAAATTATTGGAGAGAAGGTTAAACACCGTTAGTTTTCCTACACTTATTTCCTATCTTAAACTATAGTAATTCCCTTTTCACCTTGTCCGACGCAAATTCTTCACTTTGAGCTAAATTGGGGTTGAGAGTTGATATAATTGTAGAAAAAGGAGCGATTTTAAACAATTATCCTATCCTAATAGATCTACCGAGCATAGGTCATGTTTTAGTCTTTAAGTTACAAATGAGTTTACGTTAGGCAGGAACAGATTTTTTAGAATTAACTTCAAACAGTGCACAAAGTTATCTTATTCGATCTAAAATAAGCCGCTCTAGGAGAAGAAACAAATGAAGCATACAATTTTATTCCCTTTTTCAACCATTGTAAATTTTTGATTACTGCTTTTTTCATCACAATTTCAATTGCTTTTCATCGCAAATAACTAAGCTCAACATTGTCGCGCGGTCTGGAAATCAAAACTAAATAAAAATAAACAAGCAATTACAGTAAGAAAAGGCATAAAGGAGATGCGAATTCCAGTTTCCCTGATTGCTTATGCCCCAAAAAGCAACTGAAATTAAAATGAAGGAAATTATTATGATGATTATTTCCTTTGATTTCTGATGCATACACATTTCCTTCCGGGTGCCAACCAGAGACCTAAGATCAGAAATGGTTTTATGACATTTTCCACTGATCATTTTTGTAAAAAGAATATATAAACTAAGGTCACACATATTTTACATAAAGTTCTTCGTAATGTGTGAGCTGTATGTGTGCGTACAATTTTTTGTATTTCTTCAAGACATGGATTAGCAGGAATGCCTTCTATGAGTCTATCGGTATCTTTTCCAATCAATCCGTGGGCTCCAACTACAAATGGAATTATTGATTTCCTCATGTGCCACATTTTTGAGATTTTCACTTCAAGATCCTTGTATATTTTTTTTTTGAAGATCTTCAAAGATACAATATAATCTGGAAAAACTGTCATGTTATCTACACGGACTGTTATGTAATCTGAAGGGGCTACCCTTTTCTGCAGAGACTGTCATGTTCTACAGGGACTGCAATTATTATTATTATTATTATTATTATTATTATTATTATTATTATTATTTGTCTTCTACTTTTTCGTGCCGTGTCTCTTCAGTACGTGACCGATCATTCAATGGTTGTTAGTTCAATCCCCGCATCAGCTAGTAAAATTCATAAATACTCTGATTCATCAGGAAAGACAAAGAACGGAAAAGAGCTATAATTGCTAGTAAAGGAAAGCCGGAAGAAAGGAATAACTATCAATTTTAAGTAGACAGAATTTATAGTTGCCAGCAATATGAACAGCCAAAGACATGAGCTACGAATTGTAGATGTCAAAATCAATCAGATATGAACATTTAAATATCCATAAAGTGTTTAACAGGGAATGGAAAATGTGACACCAAAATTCAAAGGCACACTGGAAACGAAAAAGGTGCCTTCAAAAGCTAAGCAAAGTATTAGAAAAAAAAAAGAATTCTAAACTACTGTATAATATCAGACCTCCTATATGGAATTTGTTTCTACAGGAGGATGCTGAGAATATCATGGACAGGGAATGTAAGCAATAAGTAAGGTTTAAGATGAATACAAACAGGACTCATAAAGTTGAAATTTCTAGTACACACAATGAGGAAAGAGGGTTTGCGAAATTAGGCACGCACAGGCAAAAGAGAACAGGAGATACATCAAATAACCTAATGAGCTTGTATATACGGATGACAGGACGAGCGGGAGGAAGATAGTAAAAAAAAAAAAATGCTAAGTGTTACCAAAGCTGGGAAGGTTTGGAGAGCCATGATCATCCACGTCCTGAAGGGCCAAGGCACAAAGAAGAACATTTGATGAACAAAACTGACAAATAAAGAAACAGTATATGCAAGATATCCCATATTCGCTGAAAGAATTGATACCTGGAGATGGCTAAATAGTTACCTTACGGAAACATTGTGCCTGTAATAATATTTATAATGATCAAAGATTATTTAATAAACTGCCTTTCTCGCCTATTTCTTTCTTTCTTCTTTTCTTAGTATTTAATTTGAAATATGAAAAATACGGTTTAAAAAGGAAGGCGACCAGAGACTTTGGTTAGCGTCGTTACTATAAATTATTCCACATTTCTCGACTCAGGTTTGTAAAGTTTGCGACACCAGATGGTTGCTGTGTTTCAGATAGTGGTAAGCAAAAAGCCAGGAGTAATCGGAATTTGGCAAATGTCACGAAACGATTTTATTGGTTTGTAGTTGTATTTTTTTTTTGTTTGTTTTTACTTCAATCCTCCTTTCTGTTCTGGTTCAAATTAGGTCAGCGAGGCGTGTTCTCAACACCAGACTGAACCAGAGGCCCGACGGTATTCAATTGCATCCCGGTAGTTCACTGCAGGGTGATGCCCGTCACTAATAAATAAATAAATAAATAAGTAAATACAGGTTACTTGTCAAGTATAAATAAAGATAATTCTGTTAACGCACTTGACGAACTCATCAAGAAAGATAAACTACCCACCAAGGTCTTTCAGAGTTTAAGTGAGTATACTAAATAATATTGTTGTGACGAAGATATTTACTAACAAATTAGCTTAGTTAAGCACAATAGCACAAGTGTGAGACTGAAGAGAGTAGAATTTCGGTAGGTACAAATATCTGGGAAGTGTTTTAACAGAGGACGGAAAGTGCGACACTGAAATCCCAGGCCGCATTGGGATAGCCAAAGATGCATTCCAAAAGCTAAACAGAGTAGAAAAGAAAATCTTTGTTAGAAACAACGGAAAGAGTACTGAACTGTTACCTATTTGTCCTCCTGTATGGCAGTGAATGCTGAATGAAGAAAAAGACTAATGTTATTCTACTGACAAATGCTGAGGATAACATGGAACGAATATGTGAGCAACGACGAAGTTTTAGAGAAAATAGGAAACAAAAAGAAAACTTATGCTAAATATCAGGAAGAGACAGTTGAAATTTATAGGACACATAATGAAGAAAGGAGGCTTGGAAAATCTGATACTCACAGAATTGAAGGCAAGAGGGGTAGAGAAAAACAATGCATAACATACTTCGTGAGCTTGAATAAATGGGTGACGGAACAGGGTTTAGGAGATATAACAAAAAGACAACATTTATTAAGAGCTGAAAAGGACAGGAAATTGTGGGAAGCCATGAAGCCCGAAGGGATAAGGTACAAAAAGAAGAAGACAGACTGACACTCCCCACTTAAAATTCACCATATATTCCGTTTTATCATGATGGGGTAACGACTATTTTACTTTCATACACATAACAAAGAGAAAAGGTTTGATTTAAAATTCCGATTTTCATAGCAGTTCAGCCGTTCTCACTTGAAAATCTGGCGCAAATCGATTTCCCTACCCCATATCTCGACCAACGAAGATGAGCTCTTTTTACGCTAGTGTATATCTAATACAAGACCAAAGAGCCACCCAAGGCAAAGGGTAACTGAATAAGGTTGTTTTATGGATGTAAGAATTGTAGATTATGAGAATATGTACGATAGATAACGGTTGACAGTAGATTGTAGTGATCGGGGAAACAACCCCTCGGGAGTTTGTCCCACAAAGCAACGGTTTCTTCGGAAGAAGCTGTCAGAAAACCCTATTGCCAATGAAATATAAAGCGAATTTATGGTTTGGGTGAATGGTAGGCTAGGTTTTAGCTGTTATTGAATTGGTGGAACTAAGGAAAGTAACTCGTCAGAACATTTTACATGAAACTAGCGATAGGCTTACGACCTTTCGTTTGTGGGAAAAAGGGTTGGAGAGTGGAAAATAAATAATCACCCACAAGACCGCGAAGAGGTAAAACATTTTTAAACCGTAATGTTTTACATTCAGTTTAAATTATCTGCTTTCTGATTATTTTATATTCAGAATACATTTATGCCAATCAATTTTTAAATATTTATTAAGGTAGTGCAAGAAGGTGTGAGGCGACGCAAAAGAATAAATGCAATTACTCGTCTGGAGAGAACTGGAGCCAGCTAAGGAGCACATTTCTTTAGGAATACGGCTGGTATCCCGTCACCACCAGTTGTCTAATTTAAAGATGACATCCAATACCATTGACGGGGTTATGCACATCTCACTCAGTAGATCCTCAATTCCAAGTGGCAAATCAAGTTTCGGTAGTCCGGATGAGTCGATTATTGAGTTGGGATGAGAATTTCCGGGTAAAGAATTCAGTTGTGGATGTTAAAACATCGAATTGTTTGATTAGAGGATGGAGTGAGTATTTGCTGTTCTTCAGGACATTCTTGCAGAGCCGCCAATAATCATTCGAAACAAACTTACGAGTGCCTCCTCCTCCTCTTCTTTTCTTTTCTTTTTTTAAGCCTTTCATCCCAAGCAAGGCGGGAGTGCCACTAGAACGCATGGATTACAGAGACTGAAAGTAAGAGAAAAGACTGGGTGAAGAGTAATTGAGGAAAGGATAAAAACAAGAACGGAGATCAAAGCACCAGAAGATGTTGATTGATATTAAATTTAGAATTTTGAAGATTATAGTTATCAGGGGAGGGAGTAAGAGGAAGGGAGTTCGACTGTTGGGAAGTGCGAGAGAAGCTTTTGGAATAGAAGTGCCGGTTGCATTTAACTGTTTCAACAGTAAAAGGGTACCAACCTAGTAACACGCTTAAATTCATGCAGTCGAGGCTCCAGGGAAAATAACTCAGAGCTGTTGCCATGAAAATATTTGTAAGAAAGACGGAGGGAAGGTACGCCACGTCTATGGGAAAGTGACTTAAGTCGAAATGCCAAGTCAGGACTGATCACATTGTAGATCAGTCTTTTCCGTCTTTGCCCTTTTTTAACTAATTCAAATTTTGTGGGGAGTAAATATAATAACTCATGGATATTTTCTCTTTATTTCACTTGTAAAGAGGAAGTTTAATTCGGAGAGCTTTTCCCAAAAACGGCTACATTGCGGGAAAAAACATCCACCTGCATTCTTCTCTGAAACTAATATCTTAAACCCTTCAGGTCAAGGGTCAGTCGTTCCCTATTTTTGTGCTCTTAATCTTCACTTCCTACCACCTCTTTACATAAATACCACACAGATCAACCAGTAACACTCTACCTTGAGTGCTTTTCGAGCCTTCCTATCGATAAAGACGCTGGAAAAATGGTCGATTATCGGTACCGCTCCGGCGAATATCTAACTTCTCCTGCTACACTCTACCTTTTCAAGAGCCAGATCAGGCCAAAAATGGAATACTACTGCCATATATATTGGTAGGAGATGCCCAGTCTTGACATTGCACTCTTGATAAACTCCAAAAACGTTCCTGCGTCCTTGTAGGTGGTGAAATATTTTCTCATAGGCGGGACGTCGCAAGCTTCTCACTGATCCATCGCTAATTCCATGACGAGTGTTCAAATGAACTACACTGTTTAGTTCCACCAGTCCTAACCGTAACGTCTAACACCTCCATGTCATGTACATGATCGCGAACTACCCTCATTCGCATTGCTTTGATGAGATGTGAGTTCTACTCGGACAGTTTCTTATGAACTGCCTTGTAGAACCGACTCTCTAGAAATTGTTTTTCCTATTCCGATAATGATAACCTGTTCGAGTGTCAGGTTAGCCGTTGTCTTCCACATATATCCGCATAAGCTGTGCCTCTTAATCTGAAACCCTCTACCGAGTGGACTTCGGACCTTGTACAGGGTAAACATCATTGTAAAAATTTGTGAACTTTAGTAAAAGATAAATCAAAGAATAATAGATATTAACAGGCAGAGTTGATCTTGGCACAAATCCTGTCTTTTATGGTGGACTAACTAAAGTGAGAACTTATTATTCATGAGATAGCTGCATCGTGATTCAAACACGGAGAGGCCAGATTAGCAAAAAGCAATTTTGTGTTGATGCTATCTCTTTTTGTTTTACTCTAATAACACCAGATTCATGTAACATAAGAGAAGCTTCCAGTAACAATGGCTTGCAAACTCGAAGACAATTTGAACGTCAAAAAATTACCCTAATTCTGCCTCACCTCTATGTTCTGATTTGTTCTATACTTTCTCTTTCTTTCTATCTCGATTTCGGGTATTCACTTCACTATCTCAGTTTGTTCCTCTCCAAACATGGTCAAATCAATCATTTTCAATACCAGCTGTTCCTATCGCTCTTAGCCTATTTATATTTTTTCTTTTAAGTCTTGTTATACTTATTTCTTTATCAACATCTATCTATCTATCTATCTATCTATCTATCTATCTATATAAATCTGTTCAGATCTATCTATCTATCTAAGTCTGTTCAGATCTATCTACCTATCTATATATATATATATATCTAAGTCTTTTCAGATCTATCTAAGTCTGTTCAGATCTATCTACCTATCTATCTATGTCTTTTCATATCTACCTAAGTCTGTTCAGATCTATCTACCTATCTCTCTCTATATATATCTAAGTCTTTTCAGATCTATCTATCTAAGTCTGTTCAGATCTATCTACCTATCTATATATATATGTCTTTTCAGATCTATCTAAGTCTGTTCAGATCTAGCTACCTATCTCTCTATATATATATCTAAGTCTTTTCAGATCTATCTAAGTCTTTTCAGATCTATCTACCTATCTATATATATGTCTTTTCAGATCTATCTAAGTCTGTTCAGATCTAAGTCTGTTCAGATCTATCTATCTATCTATCTATCTATCTATCTATCTATCTATCTATCTATCTATCTATCTGTCTGTCTGTTCAGATCTATCTACCTATCTATATATATATATATCTAAGTCTTTTCAGATCTATCTATCTAAGTCTGTTCAGATCTATCTATCTATCTATCTATCTATCTATCTATCTATCTATCTATCTATCTATCTATCTATCTATCTATTGATAAATATCCCCGTGAGTGCTTATGTGCAAAATATTCGCAACGTACGCGTATGTACACGAATGCTTGTCTATAAACATTTTCCCTGCATCTTTATTTACATGCATATTTTGTGGCTATGCAGACAGTGTTGCAGTTATTTGCGAAACATGTTCTGACATCAAATATCTTGGTTACCCACAATTTAGATCCAAGTTTTCTACGCAATCCCATTCTCCCAACAGACTGAAAATTATAGGTACATACAAACCTACCAAAATCCAAACATACACATAATTGAAATGCACGCACATATGCGGACATGCTAACATATAAAGCCACATCAGCCACATCAGCCACATCAGCGCACAAACAAAATAACATGTACACTGTGACACACGCACACAAATAGATGACACTACATGTAATGAATTAAGAAATATTAGGGACTCTCTCCCTTTATATATATATATATATATATATATATATATATATATATATATATATATATATATGCGCGCGTGTGTGTGGGTGGGTGTGTTTGCTGAAACAGCAAGGTCGACTATTTGTTTAGGTTTGCTATTTGTTCAATATGGCTATATGCTGCCCGTAATTATGGCTTTCATTTGTATTTTGAGGTCCCTTAATATGTTAAAGTTTTCATTTTCGTACGTAGATTCTGGTTTGTGCCTATGCCATTTATTTTGTTTTATTATGGTCAAATCCCATCACTTGCATAATTAATACTGTCGCCAATGATCCTACCCTGTCATACCTATTATTAGGCAACACATTTGCTGCATTCCCTTATTGACTGATTGTATATATCTGCACTACTTTTCTAATGCTTGGCTGATATTTATATAGATTTCATATCTCTTTTGATATATATATATATATATATATATATATATATATATATATATATGTCTAGATGGATATATAGATATATACTCACTATTTATACATCTCTCAGAGTCACTTTCCCTTTTTGCTTTCTCTCTCTCTCTCTCTTTCTATATATATATATATATATATATATATATAGAGAGAGAGAGAGAGAGAGAGAGAGAGAGAGAGAGAGAAAGAGAGAAGTATAAATATAAAAGTGAACACTGAAGTCAACACTCAGAGACGACAGGCTGTTTCATGCTAGCCGCAATCGTCAGGCCGCGAGTCGTTTTGATATTTTTTTGTCGCCTTCTCCATCATTATAGGTTGCAACTATGAGATTTTTTAAAACTTCAGGAATTTCTTTTGATCTTTGCATGTATATATATATATATATATATATATATATTTATTTCATAAAATACATCCATTGGATTACTTGTACACATCATCAGCGAGGTTGATTAGGGGTTTCGGGTCATTCAACATCATACCCCCTCTGCACGGTGATTCAGCTGATACTGATCGGGGATCGACTTGTGTATCTTCCCTTAGCTACAGTATTTTTCCCCATCTTAATACTGCGACTCCCCTTGGCAATTTATAGCCCACTCCCATAATAAGGGGGATGGACGGAAACCCGTTTAGGACGACCTACATTTCACGTTTTGACAGGAATTATTGTATTAAATAAAATAATCGTCTCGTAATGGCGTATCCCTAAAGCTTACGAATAAGCTCGGCATGCCAAACCCTATCAAATGCTTTAGAGAGCCACCGCTTGAGCTTCTCCGTTGTTGTTAAGTGCTTGGTATACAAATTCAGATGTGTCCGTGAGCACGTCAGCAATAGATCGGGCAAAGCGGAAACCATAATGCTTGTCGGAGAGCAGATTATGGGAAGTAAGACGCTTAACCACTTCGGCGTTGTTTAAAGCATCGAAGACGTTACCAAAAAGTGGTAAGAGACTGATAGGACGGTAGTTAAATGGGTCAGAAGGGTCTCCAGAGTTCTTAAAGACAGGCACAACAGATGAGAACTTCCAACAGGCTGGAAAGCAAGAGTCTGCAACGCAGTAGTTGTATAGTTTGAAGAGCACAGGAGCCAGTTCAGGAGCACATTTCTTCAGGACAATGGCAAGAACATTCTTTGAATAGATATACATGAACACACACACACACACGTATATATGGATGCATATATTGATTTTTAACATATAATTTGGCAAGTTTTACCATTCTGTCGGGTTCTCATTCATATTGATATCTCTCTCTCTCTCTCTCTCTCTCTCTCTCTATATATATATATATATATATATATATATATATATATATATATATATATATATATATATATGCGTGTGTGTGTGTGTATATTAAAATAAAAAGAAAGAACAGTCAGATTTATAATCCAGAGTTCTTTAGCATTCATTTAAAAAAAAAACAGTAGAGTATAATATTATAATTATTATTTAAAAATGTCTATTCATCACAACACAGAACATTACCATTATTTAAAACCAAAACCTAAATCTTAAATTAAACTTAAAATTTGATGTTCAGTTTGATTCTCATGTGATGCTGAAAAATCAATTTTACATATATATATATATATATATATATATATATATATATATATATATATATATATATATATATATATGTGTATGTATGTATGTATGTATGTATGTATATACATATTTCTTCAAAGAAGACCCACTTAGCATTTGTATATTTAAATAAGAAAATAAATACTGATTTAGTGTTTTTTGCCGGCCCATAAAGAAGAGAAGGAAGCAAAGATGAAGATCGAATGCGTCACTCACATAAGAGAGAAAGAAATGAACGCACGGTTTTTGTAGATATTCCAACACTGATCTGTATGACACAAGGCACTGTATAGTGAGAGACACTATACGAGTAAAACGTATGCGGCAATGAAGCGAACTTTATAATAATTGTTGAGCAATAAATGTTGATGAGCGTAGGCAGTCCTAGCAAAATGATTTATATAAGATCGAAATACTGTTTTAAGTTAGGTTATATTTGATGCCCAATATAAGGGATAGAGCGTATGTAAATACAAAAGTGACCAGTGAGGTCAGCGCCCAGCGACAAAAAAACTGTTCAATGCTTAAACGCAATTCAAGGTCCGAAGATTGTGTTTAAGCATTAAACAGACTGTCACCACTGGGTGTTGACCTCACCTCGATATGCACTTGTATGTATATATATATATATATATATATATATATATATATATATATAGTGTATTTAGGCAGCAATCCTTAATTTATACATGTTTCATTAAAAACGACAGGCAACGTACTACGATTAAGCTTTTTATTAAATTTTTCAAGTGCTTTCTTTTTTGTATACACATGTGCAGAAACTGTTCAAATGTTCCATAATTCTGAGTGCTTTCGGCTACACTTTTAGCCATTATCATGGGTGATTTTATATTTTCAATTTAATTGGCAGTGGGTGTTGTGTGTATGTTTTAGTGTTATAGAGATAATTTATTTTCCGAACACAGCACATTGTGGTTGTATTCTTAGTTAATATTATTAAGTGTTGGCTTTTTCTTTTTTATTATTGAAGCTTTCATTATTTTTAATCTTTTTTACATGAGGATAAGGTTATTATGTTTGTATTTTCTATTAGTATGTTTCGGATGAAGTCTGGTAGGTTTCTGTGTGTATTTAAATGGATTCTAATAGAGCTATGGTCATATAGGTATAACGTAAGACGTCTAGATAGGCATGTAGTCGTGTGACCGATGTAATTATTTATGAATTCGGTTTGATCAGGAACACAGTTCCATTAGGGGTATTTGCACCTATAGTTAATGTTCGTTCGTTGTAATTTTGATTTTGCTGGTGTATTGTTATTTTTTAGGATAGGATTACCTGTTGTAATTACTTTTTTTTTGTTCGTGTCAGTTGTGTATTTCTTTATGATATTTCTAAGTGAAGATTCATCTTATTTGTTATTGATATGCATTCGGGTTTTGGAGAAATATTTTTTATTTTTGACTGTTCAACATATATATATATATATATATATATATATATATATATATATATATATATATATATATATATATATATATAATATGGATTAAATCCAACAATTCTTTTAATACATTTTCTGTTTATACGTTACTTTTATAGACACAAGTATTTAAGTAAATACTATGTTTATAATAAACAATATTAACTATATTTACCGGCCTGAATGTCCGAGAAATTTCGTAGAAATATGTCTTTCAAGCCGGTAAATGTAGTTAATACTGTTTATTATAAAAAAAAAACATTTACTTAAATATTTGTATCTATGAAAAAATAACGTATAAACAGAATATATATATATATATATATATATATATATATATATATATATATATATATATATATATATATATATATATATAATGCATGCTTCATTAAATAATATAGACAGTTTTTATCTATTTATTTTAAGTAAGTTCCTTTTTCGCTTCCTTGTCTCGTAAATAAGAGTTTGTCGTTACTTTCATCTTATTCAAGCAGCGAGGGCGGACTATTATTGTAGTTTCGTCTGTGTGTTGTTTAATTTATTGTCATCTTTGATAATGGCTTATGTAAGCTGAAAGCTTAGATTGGATTTAAACATGTATCAATATTATGTTTTCCTTTCGTCTTTCAACGATAATGTGATTAAGCATATCAGACAATATGAAAGGAACTTACTTAAAATAAATAGACAAAACCTGTCTATATTATTAAATGAAACATTCATTGATGAAAAATTGCTGCCGAAATATACACAATATATATATATGATTGAAATATTTATGGGTCTCTGACAAAGTGATAAATACGTATTTTTTCAACATTTATCTTCTTCAAAAGTATTCTACAAATTTTCTGGTGACGAATATCACTAACCTGATTGAAAAGCAATCCTTCTTTCACTGTTATATATATATATATATATATATATATATATATATATATATATATATATATATATGAAGAAATATAGTCTTAATATATATATATATATATATAGAAAATATAGTCTTATATATATATATATGTATATATATATATATATATGTGTGTGTGTGTGTGTGTTCTATGTTAAACTTTGTTTGGAAAAAAAAATATATATATACATATATATATATATAGATGTGTGTGTGTTCTATGGATAACTTTTTTTGAATATATATATATATATATATATATATATATGAAACGAATTAATTTCTGGGGCACAGTGACAGACCATTATTGTCAGTTTCATGCTTCCTCACTTGGGAGAAAACTTAACTCTAGGGAGAGAAATGTTTGACAGTTTTTTCATATGTGAGCGAGCACACGTGTGCATTTGGTAAAGTATGAGCCGAAACCATAGCAATAAAATTCTGCAAAACTATAGTAAAGTAAACTAGTAAAAAATATTTCTCTGCAGAAGGTAGGGCGTTAATAATTAATGTTAGTATTTCCAAGCAGTTTATTGTTTTACATTGAATCCGAATGAGATACCGTATTCTGCATTGGCTAAATAAGTTCACTCAGATTGCTGCGTAAATTGTTGGTTGCATGATATTACGCACACCCTATATTGTTCCCTCATTTATAAACTAAACGAACAAGAGTATCTCCCTGTGTTTTGGGCGTGGTATCGAGCAGTTGCCTTACGGACATTTCTCTGCGACTCGCGGCACTGCCGTTACAAACATTCTGGTTTTGATTCAATACAGCTGTTCTGAAGAAGGCTGAACGAATGTACGTTTCAAGAACGTAGTTTTCGACGCCAGCGAGCCATAAATAAAATAAATGAATAAAAATATTTAAAATGAACAAATTCCAGACTATCATATGTCAAAAGCCTATTGAGGTAGCTTCTTTTAAATTTATTTTAATTCATGTTGGATATATAAGTTTCTTACTCTAGAACAGCGTTTCTCAATCTTTTTAAGCAACGGCATACCCACGAGTAAATGAAAATATCACGGCACACCTAGCAAAGTTTTAGATGTTATGAAATAAAAACCATAGATTTTAAAAAACAAATACCCACACAAATATGAACTTAATTTATTTCAGTGTTTATATTCAACTATTTGCGCATCTTATTGTGAGGGAAACATGTCCCTGGTGTTTGTTTTTTCGCGATTTCTTCGATATTTCGCCGCACACTTAAGAGGATTGCACGGCACACGAGTGTACCGCGGCACGGCGGTTGAAAATTACTGTTCTAGAAGCACCTAAGAAAAATTGTTACATGACAGAAACAATAATAGATTTACAATCTTTTTTACAACCATTCCATCCTAAGCAAGGCGATAAAGTCGCTAAGATGCAATTGGTTGCTTAGACTGAAAGAAACTGAAAAAAAAAATAAAACATTAAAAGAACAGTATTCAGAGACAGAATATTGACATTGCATTTAAATTTTTGAGGATCATAAAAAAGCCATAGAAGGTTTAGGTTTCGTTTTGCTCAGATTCAGGGTTGACAGATTATGCGAGTTTAAAATATATATTAATATATTATACTAGCCATTATAGTTGATTAATGGTTCAAGGGAATAACTCTTATTTTTCTTTTGTATCCAAAACTGCAGTGCACGTTATATTATAAACTAACTTTAAGGTAGCTCCTGTGGATGACTCTTAGTGTGGCCATCATCACAATAGATAGGGAGGAGTAGATGCGATAGGCATCAATAAGCTACAGAAGAACTCAAAATTGATCGCTGCATTTAAGTATTGAATTAATGTTTAAGCTTACCTTTTAATAATTCAACAATAATTCTTCTGCTGACACTTAATTTAAAGACGATTTGATGTACGTAGATCCTTATTTTCCGTACAAACAATTGTTTTTATATCATGGGTGACAGAACAGGGGACAGTTTATATGTTAAAATTAATATAGTGTAAAGATGGGAAAATAGAAATTAGAATTTGTTTGTAGAATTGAAGAGTTAGAGAAACATAATAACTAATTACCTGCCATGAGTCCCATTTGGGGATCCGTTAAAATTAAACTCACTTCATGTTATTCCTTGTATTTACATTGAATTGCTTACATATATTGCATTTGCAGAGGTATATTTTACAACACTTAGTCTTTAAAGTTTTTAGTATTAGCCGTAAGAAGACACTTTTATGTCATAATTTTACATTTCACCAGTAGAAAAATAATGACTATTTTGAAAACGTATGTTTTTATTATTTTTAATCAATATTATTTTTTGATGTTTTATACACATATATATTTGATTTTCTAGTTTCTATAAGAACGACAATGGTAACTTCTGAAATTAAACATAAGGAATAAATAAATTCCTAAGACATCTGTCTGGGCCAAAAATGTGCATTAAAAAAAATGGCAGTTAATAGGTTAAATAAAACTTATATTATGGAATCTATATGAATAATTGCGAAATTGGAGCTCAATTCTCCCACGAATTCTGAGATTAAAAATCCACAGCTCTACTTTATTTCTAAGGTAGCGAGGACCATAAAGTTATACTAGGGGCCACCAATCGGGTTTGCGTCTCCCCGGGAGGTGTTGGTGAGTAGTACGAACCGGCCTATATATATATATATATATAAATATATATAAATATATATATATATATATATATATATATATATATATATATATATATATATATATATATATATATATATATATATATATATATATATATATATATAAAGGAAAGAACAGTAAGATATAAAATCCGGTGTTCTTATAGATATTTTTATTAAAAATTGAACCCTCTACCACCCCTTTTCTAGATGAATGGATTTATCGGTAACCTTGGAAACCCTAAATTATGAATCTTTCCAGTGCCGTTAACAACCGTAAATTTTAAAAAGTAAGTTGCTCCAAAATTCGCTTGATGAGGAAATGGAACTAATGTCTTTGGTTTAATAACAAAATTAAATTCAGGGGCTTTAGCTTCCATTTCTGAAACATGGTTATCACTGTGTAGCGGTAAAACCATATTTTAAATCTATTAATTTATAATATATATATATATATATATATATATATATGTGTGTGTGTGTGTGTGTATGTGTGTGTGTGTGTGTGTGTGTGTGTGTGTGTGTGTGTGTGTGTGTGTTATGGCCTAACTAGTCTTTTTCAATGTATGAGTGTCCAACAGCACATGGGCTTGTGCCTTTGAGGACTTTTAAAGCCAGCTTCAGACACACACAGTATTCGACAAACAGAGCAAGGAACAGCACCTCTTGTGGATGTTAGAGAGGTATTTTTGGAATACGGAGACGTTGAATGCGTGAACTCTCAAAAGCTTTTATGCCTTTTAAGCACAACTCCTACACTTGGAATGATCAGAACTCGCTTCCTCAAAGCACGACAGAGGGACGCCAATAGAATTTTAAATTTGTTTGAATTTATCCTTATACCTCAACAGGGGTCTGCCCACATTCCGAGAACCGTCCTGCATTAAGCTGTACGTGTGGATTTCCGGTGCCTTCATCCCTCATGCGCACAATATGACTAGCCCATCGAAGTTGAAATCGCATTAGAAATGGTTTTCTGCCACCAATTTTGCACTTTGAAAACAAATTAATATCAGATATTTTGTCTTCCAGAGTATAAGCATAGATTGGACTAAAGTACCGCTTTTGGCAGACATCAAGCTGGTTAATGTTTCTAGTAGTGGTCTAAGATTCTAAGCCATCAAGGAGAATTGTAATTACTAGAACTTCATAGATATTAAACTTGCCTTCCAGGGAAATTCCTCTGACGTTTCATGGTTGCTATTAGAGTTTTCCAAAGCAGTCGGTAGCTTTGGACATGAGAAGATTATATCATCATCAAGAGAGGCTGAACTGCTGGTTTGACTTCCGTGGCACTTAAATGTCTTTGTATGTTTAAGTTCTTTAGTGTTAACTGTATAGTCCTTGGTATAACGATAAACTACGATCAGGAGATTGTAGTTTTTGTGTGGGCGTGGAACCATCTCATAATTGCTACTTCTCTCAGGTCCACCTGTTAGGGTCCCAGTTATAAGCAAATAGTGAACCCCAAACAAAAACAAAACACTATGAAATTATAAAAATAAATTTATATAAAATAAAACGTAAAAAATAAAACCTCATAACAACGCAAACTGATGCGAGTACATGGGCCACTTAAAAAGAAATGACACGTGAAGACGCGATATTTGAAAAAAAAAAAGAAACTCTCATTTGTTTAATAAAAAAACACATTAGATACATATAGTCACAATATTATCAACAAAAATTCTTTGATGATAGTGGCTTATGGAAGCCGAAAATAGTCGGACATTGGGTAATTTATACACAAATTTTAACTGGAAGCAATTAAATTGATCTGAAATATTGAAGTAAAACATTTAACAAAGATCTTTTTTTGGTCATTAATCAAACTTCTAGAAACCAAATGGTCACGTGCCCGAGTGGATTGAATGTTCACGTTCTGACCATGAATCTCACCATCGTCGATTTTTCAAGAAAGTCATTTCTTGATGTTATGTCTGAAGGAAGCAATCCCCGCACCTTTGGAAATTGCTTGAAAGTGCCCAAGCCTTGTGGGTGAAATTGAAAAGAGGGAACACTTGGAGGCCGTCGACGGCTGTGCTGGAGTGGTAACCGAGAGTTTGGGAGTGCTTACCTTGTTCAGATTGTTGATCATGCTAGATAATACGCTTCTCCTCTCCCAGGAACTTTAACTAAGGTCTACTCAGCATAGTTGCAATATAAAGTGTGTATTTTGAACAAACACAAGATGTGCTTGAGAAAGCGTCTGCAATAGGGATTAGCTACCCCCTCTAGTAGACCGGTACTCTTAAATACGAGTGGACGGTCATTAATATAATTAATATATATATATATATATATATATATATATATATATATATATATATATATATGTAAGTGAACATTGAAGTCAACACTCAGAGGCGACAGGCTGTTTCATGCTGGACGCAATTGTCCAGCGGCCTGACGATTGCGTCCAGCCTGACGATTGACTTCAATGTTCACTTTTATATTTATATTTACATACGCTCTATCTCTGATATTGAGCACTTTATCGTATAAATATAGCACGCCTTAAAACTATATTTCTTCATATATATATATATATATATATATATATATATATATATATATATATATATATATATATATATATATATATATATATATATATAATGGACGGTACCGTCGGTTTCGACCTATGACGATCTGACAGCTTTCAGTTATGAAATTTTGTGCAATAAACTTAAGTGGCACTTAAGACCAGCTAGTGATTTACAAATATATATATGATTTATATATATATATATATATATATATATATATATATATATATATATATATATATATATATATATATATATATATATATATATATATATATATATATATATATTGGGGGATAGATTCTCCGACTGATGCAAATTCAGCCTGGTTTCGATCCTAGTTAGATGCAACCAAACGTCTAATCACACTGATAAGCTGTGATACAACGAATCAGTCTGTCTGTGTATGATAATATATATATATATATATATATATTACTTCACGCATGATCTTTAGTTGATACCCTTATTTTAAATAGTGTGTAACGTCCACCGGCCTGTGCACACGAGTAAACTTAATGAAGATAATGTACTTTCCGGCAGTGTCCAACGTACTTTACACCGCTTAATCAAGGAGAGCGTCACAGGCTCGCAAGATTCTATTTGCACATGTAAGGGATGCTCATCTCCTCATTGTTGGATAACATACATCTTTTATAAAGTTTTTTTTTTATTAAATACACTCTAGTTAAAAAAACAAACAAAAAAATCAAGAAGTCTGTTTCAAATACGATTATTCATTATAAAATAAAGTTTTAAAATCATAAAAATCTTGGATTAAAAATAAATTCATTAATTCTTTAGAAATTGCTTTGTTTCCGTTTCGGATACGAAATCGAGCAAGATATAGACTTTTTTGAAAATCTAAACGATGGCTTCTGCCTTCCTTATTAATTTTCTCGAGTGCACAGGCCGGTAGATTTAATACATACTTTTAAAAAGGGGCGTCTATTTTAAAGACAGGTATCCACTAAAATACGTTTGAAGTAATGTGTTTGTGTGTGTGTCCGTGTGAGAGAGAGAGAGAGTGAGAGAGAGAGAGAGAGAGAGAGAGCATGTGTGCATATTGTTATGTAGATATATGTAAATACACATTACTCAACTTGTTAATGTGGCTTTATTTTATCAATAAGACGTTTTGGGGCAGGGAAGAATTTAATGTAGTTAAGAGTGGACCACCCAGAAATTGAGAATTTGACTAAGTTTAGAGTTTCAAAGAAATGACCTAAAAACAATGTGAATAAGTTTGTGCACCGTTTACGAAATAAAAAACAAATTTTTTTCGACTTTCTACGGCCTACATTCAACGTACATATTTCGACCTTTTTGGTTTCACTTTAGATGTGGGTGACAGGAAACTGTGGAGAGCCATGATCACCAACGTTCTGAAGTGACAGGACACATAGATGTAGAAGACAAAACGATTTCGCCCTATCCGGATTTCTGTTAAAAAATGACAAATGCACTCTTAAAAGAAAGCTTTTTAAATGGATGGTGGGAAGGTTTAGGGCAGATAACAAGACAAAATTTATAAAAGAGCTACAAAGGACAGGAAATCGTGAAGAGCAATGATCGCCAACGTCCTGAACACTTAAGGAACATAAAAGAAGAAATGTATATATAATATAAATATACATATATGCATTGGCGGGCTGCAATGAAGGCTGAAATGGCGGTATGTACCTAGTGGCAAGTTTTGGGAAGCCGAATTTAAGTGTATTAGTATCATGGAGTAACATGAAGAATTCTTCTTTATGTCGTGTCCCTTTAAGATGTAGGCTATCATGGCTCTTCATAATTTCCTACCGCTTGTAGCTCTTAGCAGTCTTTGACCCATTGCCATTATTCTGTTCACACAACCTCGTCAGGTAGGTGCACCGCTGGCCACCCATCGCTCTTGCCCTCTTTATACCCTGTGAGCGTCAAATACTCCAAGTCCTCTTTCCTCATTATGCGTCTAAGAAATTCCAAATGTCTCTTTCTGACTGTGTGTATCATTTTTGTTTCCATTTTTCTTAAGACTTCTTCGTTGCTTTCGCGTTTTGTCGAAGGTATCCTCCACATCCTTCTGTAGAATTACGCCTCTCCTGCCTTCAGTTTCCACTTCAGAGGACTGATTATTTACACTATTTGCATTCGAACTTATGTCTTCGTCTTTGGTGTTGCTATCGCAGCGTATATATGTTATTCGGGCCATGTATTAAACGACGATTACAAATGTAGTGAGATATTTACAAATAAATTTAATTACCAGAGTAAAATGTAAATTGGATTTATTTTTTAATTTAAAACAATATTTTTTTAAAAAATCTCGCAATTACTAGTAATTGTGAGGTTAATTCCTGTGCCGGATAGTGTTCACTTGGATCCAATGGAAACAGGGCGAACAATAACTGAGCAGTACGAGAAAATAAGTACTAGATCAGATATCGTTAGACACGGACAGAGGAACGAGATCAGTCTACCACCGTAGATTAAATAATGGATTCAGTTCAGAATTCCCCGTATGTTATTCGAATCGATATACACCAAATGAAGGCCGGAGGGCACAACGGTCGAAACACTGTAATAACAACAACAAAAATGAGGACAATAGACCAAATGAATCAGTTACTGTTAAGGGATATTTTTCATAATGACTGTGTTTTTTAATGTAATAACATTTTCTACTAAAAAATGTTATTTCTTAAAAATATTTTTTTAATAACGTATATAATCGTGTACAAGTCGACTTCATGTATAGTGAGACCCTGAAACATTTTGCATGAATTTTAATCCTTCCATAAAAAATATTACCTTTATATAATGCAACCGGTCATAGAAAATACATGACTTTTAATCTCTTCAAAAACTTGCCTGCGTATAATGTGACCGCTGTTTTTTGCGTAGAAAACTAATAAAAACTCGCACTATATGCAAGAAAATACGGCAATTATTTGAAAATGTTTTTCCATCTCATTTTGTTGCTGTTTTTTTATTTCTTTTTTTATTTCTTCTGCAATCAAAATAAAATAAGTTGCCAAAGTTTTTATCTTTCTTTGCATTCTGGAGACGTTGTCTACTTTTCGTATGTTTTTAGGGGTGTGGTAAATTCGAAGAGTGCCTGCTACATCACTGCATACCAGTATCTGTAAATATAAATACAGCATAAATATACTTATTTATAATATAAATACATCGCCAATGATTTTAATTCAGAAAATATTGCAATTTATTGAAATTCATCGGTTATCCCTACTTCGATTGATGGGCTCGTTTATCTGAACATAAAATTTTAAAAAAATGAAACCATTCGAACATTTTTCATATTTAACGTACTAGTTTAAAAGGCGCCCTATCGGGCGGTATTTTAACTAGCTCTTGCGAAGGGCTCTTGATTGGCCTTCATTGCAAGAGGGAGGAGTAGATGCGATAAGCAACAACAAACTACAGAAGAACTCAAAATTGATCGCTGAATTTAAGTATTGCATTAATATTTAAGCTTACTGTTTGAAAGTTCAACAATAATTCTTCTGTCGCCATTTTAAATTAATGGCAATTTGTGGTACTTAGGTGTTTACTTTCCGTACGAACAATTATTTTTATTTCATGACTGACTTTCGCTAGATTTCGTAATTTACTTCGATTATGCCCAAATTCATTTCCAATGTGTAAAAATTGTTATCGTACAAAAAAAGAAGAAATAAAAATCGTCGCAAAAAATCACGTAAAATATCACCGAAAACAATCGCAGTAATAAAAACTTAGGAATCCCAAATTTCAGAATTGTGGGTCCGGATCCGACCTGCAATGTTTTTAATTTGCTCACGGAGTCGGCTTTATTCCAAGTTTTCCTAAAACATTATATATTAAATAATAGAAACAATATATAAAGAATAAATGTTGAAAATAAAATGTAAAAAAATATTAAAAATGTTTAAAAAATGTAAAATATATACAAAAGAAAATATAGGCATTTTAAAAATTTAATTATTAAAACTATTTCATTTTATTAAATTATTAATTTACAAAAATCCTTAAAATGAAGCATAAATGAAAATAAAATCAATAATAAAATTTAAATAATATGAAATAATAATAATAATGTGTGTGTGCTTGCATGTGTATATATATAATATATATATATATATATATATATATATATATATATATATACACGTTTATGCATATATATGTGCGTGAATGTGTGTGTGTGTGTGTGTGTGTGTGTGTGTGTACTAGCTGAAATGGTGCCCTATTGGGCGGAATTTTAACTAGCTCCTGCGGAGGGCTCGGGTTTGGACCTTCATTGCAAGAGGAGGAGAAGATGCGATAGGCAACAATAAACTACAGAAGAACTCAAAACTGATAGCTGCATTTAAGTATTGCATTAATATTTAAGTTTACCGTTTGAAAGTTCAACGATAATTCTACTGCTTCCACTTAATTTAAAGACAATTGATGTATGTAGGTCCTTACTTTCCGTATAATGAATTATTTTTATTTCATGTGTAACTTTAGCGGGATTTCGTAATTAATTTCGATTATTTCCAAATTTATTTCCAAGTTATAGAAAATGTTATCGCACAAAAATTTCGTCGCAAAATATTCCGTAAAAAACCAGCGAACACAAAAGCAGTTATGAAAACTTGGGAATCTAAAATGTCCGGATTGCAGGATCGGATCCGGCCTGGTATGTTTTTAATTTGCTCACAGAGTTGGCCTCATTCCAAAATGTCGCGCTAAGGCTTCTAAGAATAAAGATGAAAACAGAAATTTTATTTTGATACACTGTAATTTCAGAATATCATTTTTTTTTTCATTTGAAGATGAGCTATTAAAAGTTAGAGAGTCGTGTTCTTTTAATTTTTTTTTTTATCAGTAGAAACCAAGATGGCGGAATCCGAAAACAAAATAATGAAATTTGGGAATCCAAATGTTCAGGATTGCTGGTCCGATTCCGGCCCAGAATGTTTTTAATTTGCTCAAGGAATCGGCCTTATTCAAAAATGGTATATGTTGTGCTACGGCTTCTAGAAATACAGTTGAAAATGTGTGACTCAGTGACACACTGACGTTCACATTTTATATATAGATAACATAGTACATATTATCCAAACAAAAACCATTGTAATATATAAACTCAAACAAGCGTTTTGAGAATATAGAAAGGCTATTCTAAATGGTTCATAAAAAACACTGGCAAAATAAGTTTAATTAATTCTTGTTAATTTCCTCATTGTCTTCATGTAAATGATATTATTAATATCACTGACCCGGTTATTACTGAACTTATGACCGCCCTATAAAATGTTGTCGAGTTGGAGGATGCGAATTAGACTGCCCATGTTGAAGTCCAATATTTCCAACGCCCAATTTCAAACACTGATATAAGGATTAACAAATGTTTCAGTTAAGCTACCCTTAAAAATACATCTGCTTTTATCTAGTTTCGGGAGATAGCGGCCTGAATAACGCAAGGTCAGCATGAAACAGAAGCAATTTATGCATTTTGCAATAGAAAAGAAACTGGGCAAAACCTTGAACAAAGTGTATGAAAATGATATTTGATCATATAAATGTTAAATTTCCATCAGAAAATTACTTTTCTGCATTTTTGTCCAATCATTTATTTTGATTTTTTTAATTAAAATCAGTAACTAAAACAAGATACCAAATTAAAAACCACTAGGAATACTGAATTGAAAATAATTTCCTAATTAAAAATCAGCATTAATACCTCGCTAAACATCAGTAAGGACGGCTGATTAAAAATCAGCATTAATACCTCGCTAAACATCAGTAAGGACGGCTGATTAAAAATCAGCATTAATACCTCGCTAAACATCAGTAAGGACGGCTGATTAAAAATCAGTAAACATACCCAATTACGAATTTGTAAAAACACTTAATTAAAAAAATAAGGATACCTAATGAAAAACCAACTAAAATAAAATAAAATAATATAAAATATTAAAATTTATAAGGACACCTAATAAATACATCAGTAAGGATAACTAATTAAAAATCATAAGAGATTTTAAATTTAGCATCATTAAAGATACACAATTAAAATTGTTTTAAATAGAAAAATCCAAGTTGCATTTTATTCTGGTCATTAAATTTATTCATAAATATCTCACTACATTTGTAATTGTTGTTCACTTTCGTGGCCCGAATAACACATACAATTTTAATGTATGACAGTCAATTAATAAGTGCATATCATGATATGTACTTATTTAGCTAAATTTTAATCTGAATTTCCGTCAGCATTTTTAAGTGTTGTTTGAGACTCCTAGCAACAGATATTTTGGAATTTTCTTATGCTATCATTTGGCCACAGGAGATTTGAAAAAGGTCGGAAAGTGCTAGCATTTGGCCATTGAATAATTTTGAAAAGGTCGGGATATGTTGGTAGTTAAACGGGGAATATTGAAAATGTTCGGAAGGTATTTGTAATTAGCCGTGGACAATTTCGAAAATGCCAGGATGTGGTAGAATATTAGCAAGGATCAGTTTGAAAACAGCGGTCGTAATGTTAGCGTTTAGTCATTAATAATTTTTAATAGCTTGAAATCTGATGAAATTTACCAATTAATAATTTTGAAAAGGACGGAATGTTTTAGATTTTAGTCAAAAAGTTGAAGCGGTTTGAAGCAATGAACAATCTTGAAAAGGGAGGAATCTGTTAGAATTTAACCATTAATAATTTTGAAACGAATCAGAATATATTAGAATTTCGCAATCAATAATTCTGAAAAAATCGGAATGTGTGAGAATTTAACTATTAATGATTTTGAAAAAGTTGAAATTTGCTAGCATTTAGCCATTAATAATTTGAAAAGGTTAACATTTAGAATGGCATAATTTTGATTATGTACATGATACCATATAGCAACCGGTAATTTTTTAAAAGTTCGAATGTCTATCACTTAGTTACTGATTATTTGAAAAGTTCCAAATGTGGTCGTGTTTTTCATGATTAATTTGGAAAATATCGGAAATTTATACCCTTTATCCACGTATAATTTTGTAAATGATTGCATGTTAGCCATAGAAAAATTTTAAAAAGACTAAATTTGTAACTATTAAGTTTTTCATATCTTTGAAGCGCTCCTTATTTGTTAGTACTTAGCAGTTAATAATTTTTAAATAGTCGTAATGTGCCGGCATTCTGCCACAGATAAATTTAAAAACATGCCTGGATACACCAGCCTCTAGGTATGAATATTATTTAAAAGGTCATTAGATGCAAGAATTTAGTCATTAATCGTTTTAAAAGAACTGAGTGTACTGCCAATCAAACATTTTTTAAGCATTTCACCCCATGCAAAGCGGGAGTGCCACTAGCACGCAAGGGGTTACAGAGAATGGGAGCAAGAGTAAAGAGGCGTGATAGAGGAAAGAATGAAGAGAAGGACAGAGAATTACATCAAGCCATCTGGAGATGTCGATAGACATTACATTTGAATATTTGGAGAATATAGCTATCAGGGAAGCAAGTAAGAGAAAAAGAGTTCCACAGACGGGAAGTGCGAGACATGAAGCTATTGAAGTAGAAGAGACGGCCATAATTAACCGTTTCGACAGTGAAAGGGTGGGACTGAAATGCCAGCCTAGTAGGACGTTTAAATTCATGCAGTTTGGGAACCATCGAAAGTAGCTTGTCGGAGCAGTTACCGTGAAAGCATTTTAGAAAAGACAGAGGGAAGCGAAGTCACGTCTGTGAGAGAGCGACTGTAAGCGAGATGCCAGATTAGAGCCAATCCCATTGCATATTCGTCTATAGATTTTATCGAGAACCTTAGGACGAACAGCAGAGGCTCCAGACCATATATGGCAGCGGTATTCCATTCAAGGGCGAATGGTTGATTTATAGATTTGAAGGAAAGACTCTGGCGCGACACAGAGAAGCAACTTTACTTGCGGTAGATGAAGCTATTGATTTAATGTATTTGTTCTATCTCATGTCAGAAGACAGGGTGAGACCAAGTAGTCGCAGAGAGGTGATCTCGTGGAGTCGAGCATCGAACATTCTAATGGGAGACAGGGAGGGTTCTCTGTGATGGGTAAAAGAGATCAGTTTTCTTTTTGAGGCATTAAAGTTAACCAGCCATTTCTTGCCCCAGTCAACAGTAGACTGGAGGTCCTTTTCGAGAGCAACGGAAAGGATGAATTATTTTTGAAAAGTTCAGAAACCTATTGCATGGCGACATTAAACACTTTAAAAAAATCGGAACGTGATAAAGTTTTTCCATTGACTATTATGTAATTTTCAGAATAGGCAAAATTTTTATCTACAGATGATTTTGAAAATTTGGGAATTTTTTTTGAATTGATGTAACAAGGCCCGGGAGCCACTCGAGGGGTTACAGAATAAGTAGTTCAGTTTATATGTATATGTCAGGAAGATAATGGTTAACCCTAGATGTGAACAAGTTAAGATTGTAGTGATCGGGGACACATCATCTTGGGAGTCCGTTCTACAAAGCAGCGGTTCGTGGGAAGAAGCTGCTCGGGTAGAACTAACATCTCACCAATGAAAGTCAAAAGTTGGTTCGCCACAATGTGCATGTCCTAGCGGGTGTTAGCCGTGAATGTTATAAGTGGTTGATCTAAGGAATGAAATTCTTCTGAACAATTTCCTTGGAAATAGTGAAAGGACAGCGATGTTTAGTCTGTTGGAAAGGGGTTGTAGGGTAGAAAATAATTTGTTACCCACATGGACGCGGAGACGCTTTTGAAATCTATCGACACTGGAAAATGAAGTCTGGGCAAATTCTGCCCATATGCAGCAGCAGTACTCTATTTTCGGTCTGATCTAGCTTTCGTAAAGGGAGAGTATAGAGCTTGGAATCAGGTACTCAGCGAAGCGTTACAAGGAACCGACCATTTTCCCAGTATCTTTAGCGACGGATCGTATGTACGAGTTCCGCCTGAGTTTAATTCTCAATAGACGCTCAAGATACGGAGACTCCCCGGGTGAACACCCGTTCATCGCGATAGGTGAAAATTCAGAGACCACTCAGTGATGATAGAACGTCAATAGTTTGGTTTTCGAGGCACAATGTGACCAGCTAGTTTTTCCCCCAACTGAGCTGTTAAAGTTGTATCAGAAAAAAAGATTAGCTGCCAATCGGAGGTCTTCTATAATTTGAAAGGTGTACCTATATACAGTTGTAAACTAATAATATGGAAACAAAGTGCAGGCATTTAAACATTAATAATTTTGTAAAGGTCTTCATGGGTTCGTTTTTTTCTTCGGACAATATTGAAAAGTTCAGAAACTGTGTGCATTTTTTATACCATATTCCTTCAAGGTGCAGCGATAATGAATCTCTATATATTTTTCTTCATTATTTGTGAATTACCCTAAATTCTTGGGTAAGATAGAGGAGTGATTTCCAGTTGCATTCTCTACAGTTTAGAATTCAGAGTTTTCCTGTTCTTAGACTAGTTTGCCCACAACGCTACAGAGTCCAGTCTAGCGTACTAGTGAGCACATGGCTGGTATAAGTGTAGGGAGAAAAGATGGATTAATACCGTTTCCAAGATCATTTGTGCGAAAGTAAACGCAACAGTATTGGCTCATAATTTGATTCACATCGCCAATTCAACTTTCCACGCTGATATTCGTTAAACTACCCTCACATCCTTGACAGCATTTAATCTCGGATAGTTTTTCAAACTTGGAATGTTTGTTTATTCTTCGTATACACGTTAAAACTTGTAAGTTTGTGCTCTTTTGGAATCTGTCAGAAACACACACACACACACACACACACACACACACACACACACACACACACAGGGATCGAAAGACACGCATACAGTTACATACATACACGCATGCCTTACAGACAGACATTGATGTACCCTATCTAACACATAGCAACACATATACTCACACGCCTAATTGCAAACATTACTATATAAACGCACATGCACACGCACATACACACACATACGCACGCGCACACTTCCGGCTGCACAAACAAATGCCCAGTCACATGCACCCACGCAAACAGATAGGCACATATATGCACACACTCCAACAATCATATCTATAGGCAAAAAGATACGTATACACGAAGGCTCACAATTAGGTATTCTCAACGTGGGTGGGGGTTACCCCTAAGTGGGGTGGGATGATTTCTGTGTTTCGGTGGTGGGCGGAATATTTCACATTTTCTTGTTTTTTTATTTACTGAATTTTATTTATTGAATTGCAATTCTATTGAACTTTTTTTTTTATTGAAATGTGCTTAAGTTTATTTCCTTAATAATTACTTCTGAACTTAAAACAAATTACTATACATGTATTAAAGTTTAAAACTCCATCAACATTTTCTATTGCTGTTAAATCTGTAAAACTGCTCTATAAATATAATCCATATGAATGTATATATATATACTAACTGCGACGCTGAGATCCGAAGACGTATTGGGATGGCCAAAGACGCATTCTAAAAGTTAAGCAGAGTATTACGAGACAGGAGGATTTCGTTGGCAACAACGTTATTTATGTCCTCTTTACGGCAGCGAATGTGGGACGGTCTCCTCAAAGATGGAGAAATGACTCGAGGCAACGGAGGTATGGTCCTACAGGCGGATGCTAAGGATACCGTGTGAGCAACGATGAGGTTTTGGAGAAGATGCAAACAAGGAGGAATCTTATAATTAACACCAGGAAGAGGCAGCTGAAATTTCTGAGACACATAATGAGAAAGGAGGTCTTGGAGAATCTAATACTCACAGGGCGAATAGATGAACCAAGATGAAAAATGTCCTTTTAAACAAAGAAAACTGTCAACAGTGTCTTCAGTTTGTTTCGAGTCATTCGTGCATTCTTCGCTCTCGGAGAAGTTAGGGACTTACACTGCGAAGCCGGAGTTTTAGTTCTGAGGTCATTATGATAGACCCACGATTCATCATCTGTTATGGCCATTTTCAAACATTTTTTCTGTGGCGTAGTGAGACGACCACACTCGACACACATTCCTTCCAAGCACATCTATAAACAACGGAAGGGGCCGAGAACGTTATAACATTATGCGCAACAGGATTCAAGATCAATTTATGGCAAGCGGCTTTACTCTGCATACTTTAGCTCTGTTACCATAGCAGCAGTCCCGATCCTTTTTGATCAGACCGCGTAGTTTTACTGGGTTCAGGGTCTGGAAAAGCATATAAGCATGGCCCTTCGTGAACACATAGATGCAACAACTCACGCAACCGCACACACGCATAAACACATGCGTAGATACAGATGCGCTCGCACATAAGCACACATACACATCCATGCACATTTATCCACACATAAATACACGCACATGCATACGTACATTGACATACATACACACACGCGCATTGACGAATATACATGCTGCTATAGATATGCACGCATGGCTACCCAGCAAACCACGTGCACAAGAAGCAACATTTTCCGCAAAGCAACCTGTGTCAAATCTGAATGGTTCTTTAAGAAACACAAGATGTATCATTTTGTTGACATCTTGCTTGTTCATGCATTTATTCGTTGTGAGTGATTTTAAAATACGATTTCAACTCCCCTTAGCGATGACGATTGATGCTACCGACCAGGGTAGAGATTGAAAAACTGATAACAGCCAATTGTAGCTTGCGTTCAAATAAAATGCGTCTGTATAAATATACTTGCTCAGTCGATGAAAAATAGATCTCACACACAAACTATTTTCTCTCTCTCTCTCTTTTCTCTCTCTCTCTAACAGACACGCACACACACACACACACATATATATATATATATATATATATATATATATATATATATATATATATATGTTTCGTGTTTTGTCCGCTGCTGGAATTTATTGTGGAAAAATTTAATTTTGCAACATTCATTTATGAAAAGAAGTAAAAATGTAAACATGCCATTTTGGTTTTGAATATATTACAAAATTAATGACATTATATATATATATATATATATATATATATATATATATATATATATATATATATATATATAGATAGATAGATAGATAGATAGATAGATGAAGAAATGAGCTAAATAAAGCGATAAAATCACCCATATATGTGAGAGATTACACGTACAAAAATATGTATTGGTGAGAAATATCTGTTAATGAGAAAATAACTATTTATTTACTCAATAGTGTAGATAAAACAGTGCTCAATGTCATTAAACTGAGCTATAAATTATATATTAATAATTACACATATGCATACTGTTACAGTACGACTCAGAGTTTCATAGTTTTCCCATAAAGCAGGTACAAAAAGTTATGAGCTGTTCATTATGGTTGATTCAATTACCACAGCACTAAATTCTTCTGGGAAATTGAAACAGATAACTAGACATCTGTACTAAATGGGATCTCATTGCTAAAATCAAACCTTTTACCCTTAACAAAGAAAAATGTACTCTGTGCCTCTTAGAAAAACGAACTATTCTTAAATACATCGATAATCATAATCTGCTAAACAAGCGAAATGAGCTTATGACCACATGCATTCACAGAAGGAGATCTCTTCTCAAATATTTCAGGGCTGGTTAGAGCAATTAACCTAACATCTACTGTAATACCCCCACTGCCTCTAATATTTTTTAATATTCTGTTACCTCCCTTGTATCAACCTAGCGTTTAACAATTATTATAGCGCGATGTTCCCTTTTTTATTTGTCTTATTATTTGTTTTATTATTGTTTATATATTTATAATTTTCCTTATCTTATATTCTTTTTTGTCTATCCACATTCCGTTTTGGTAACTACCAACTTTTAGTTCGTATTACAATAATCTTATCCGTTGACTCAATATACATTAACGGATCAATATCCCTATTAAACTAATTATTAATTACTTATTTTATTTTTTGATATCTACCTACCAACAATCTATATTTTGAATTTCTAACCCAATAGTATATTATATTCATAATTATCTTGAACTTTGAATTCACATACAATATAGCGTTGTTCAGACCCAGATTCAAAAAACAAGCGTATTGAACAATTCAAAACATTTTGTACCTGATGAATGGGGAAAACGATGAAACTCTAGGAAAATGTGTAATTATTAAGATATACTATTTATATACATAGCCATCCACAGACAGACTGTTTCACTGTATCACAGCTCATCAGTGTGGCTAAACACGCGATTGCTTCAAGCCAGGATCGAAGAAACCTGATTTGAAATCAGTCGGAGATGATCACCCTTAGGCCATTAGCGCACGCTAACGAGAAAGACAATTTTAACGCATTATATACGAGATATAAGTAACCAACTACCAGAGGGCTCAATTCATAACGAAGAGATTTTAACATATATATATATGTATATATATATATATATATATATATATATATAATGATATTTTAGTGAATACAAATATTTGAGCTGCTATCGAAGTTATTTTTTTATTTTCTTAAAGAGTAAAATTGAAATTAACCAGGTCAAATCAGGATGTCCTACTAAAGGAAAATGTGTCCACCCCCCGACAGAAATCGGACATTAATCCCCTTTTTCCATTAAGACGTGTTTCTACCATATGTGTGTGTGTGTGTGTGCGCGCGCGCGCCCGCACGCGCGTGTGTGTGTGAGTGTGCGTGCGAGCGTGCTAAATGTTGATTTTTGCAACTGATAGACTCTCCACAATTTGGATGATTAGCATTAAGCCACCTATCCCCCGTCCTCCATCATTCCCTTACGAATTGTACTTGTATCATTCTTATCCATACTTAGTAAACATTTAGAGAGATAATTGACGTTATCCAGCTTTCAGGCTGTCCCCCGGATTCCTAGGAATCCAATTACCATATAGTCGAGTGAATCATATTCTTCTTTGCAAAAAGCAAATTCAATGCTGTCCAATGAGTCTTCATGTTTTCTTCGTATCGAAAACAAATTCTTATTTTTATTGCCATGCCCCTTCAGGACGTTGGTAATCATGATTCTTTGTACATTCCTTTTCTTTATTAGCTCTCAATAGCCATAAATTCTTGAAAACATGATTTCCCATTGTCTTCTCTACAGTTTTGAATAGAGAGTCTTCGTAAACTGATTGCCACCACAACATAATCTGCTATTTAACCCAAAGCTTTATAATGATTAAAATATTTAACTCCTTTCCTTTATCCAAAATTTTTAGTGTGAAAGTGAGCGCAGCAGACTACTCAGGAAATTGGAGTCAGTTCAATGATCCCATTTTTCTTCTTGCTAACTATTACAGTAGCCATATATTTTATTTTAATTTTATTTAATTATTTTATCGCTATTTAAACCATACCACCACCTAAGTTCTAGATGTGCGGTAGATATAATAGATTTCGCGTATTACGAGCTCATAGAATAAGATAAGGCAATCAGACCTTCTTCTACTTCTCCTATGTGTCGTGCCTCTTCAGAACGTTGACGATCGTAACTCTCCACAATTTTTTACCCACTGGTCCTCTTAGCAACATTTGTCATTTTTATTGTCTCACACATTGCCTTTTCTGTCATCCGTTAACACAAACATGTAAGGTACTTTACTTGCTGTTTCCTTCTGTCCCTCTTGCCTTCAGTGTGTCCTGTGGGTGTCAAATTTTCTAACCCTCTGTCATCATTATGCACCATAGGAATTTTAGCGATGTTTTGCGGTTTGAGGCTGTAATTCTTTATTCCAGATTTGGAGTGTGCGGGGCTTGAGAGACAGAGAGCGATAAAGAAAGAGTTAGAGAAAGAAAGAGAGTTAAAGAAAGAGAGAGTTTGGGAGAAAGGGATAGAGAGTTAGAGAGAGTGATGTTAAAGAGGGAGATAGTTATAGTTATTGGTTGGTTGGAGAATTCAGTATTTCGTTAAAATAAATAGAATGTCTTCTCTTGACACGTAAATTGATGACAATTTTAAACTGTTTTATTCATATATACATTGTAGTTATTTTTGTCCCGGAAGAAATTGTATTTTACAGCCTTGTTATTATTAATTTTCCTCCATTGTCTTTTTGGTCTATTCTAAAAATTGTAAAAAATAATCGATGTTGCCCGGGATTTATTTAAAAAATAAATAAAAAATAAGGCAAGGATTCTTTTGGAATGAGTTGATATTAAAGCACTACCTGCTTTCTATGGTACGCCTAGAATCTTCAAATACAGAACCATGACTATCCTAGTCATACGTTAGTCTCGAGAGACGTGGATGTTGTTCTCTGGGTGATGTTTCAAGAGCACCATCCGTTATGGACAGCTGCTTCCAGTCTCTCCAGTGGACAAGGCCTGGGTAGATAGATATGGGGACAAAATGTTGCCCATACAGTAGCCCTCTTTTCCACGTCGCCGAAATTATCCAATAAATCTGTAGGCGCCGATATACATGTCTCCAGCGTCGTCGCATGTATTGTTGAATAGAACCAAATACTCCTGATTTATCATGGGGCTGACCTCTGAAGACTTTCACGTGAGTAGATATAGCTGCATGGTAGTGGAGTTTTTAAATTCAAAGTAGTCCTTCTCGTAGATCGGTTACCAACCATGGCTAGGTAACACAGTATGTTCTGTTATTTAACTAGGTACTTGCACTTTATTGCTAAAAGAGCGCATAGCACGAGGAAAAAGGCCCCAAACTTGATGAAAACAAAATTGTATCGTCAAAACGGTTATATTAATATTAAGAGCAAAGAGCAAAGTATATTTTATTGTTTTATTAATTTATTTAATGTCCTTTTGTTTTCGCTCCTTACTAATGTTTCTGTTTTCTAATTCTTCCACACCTAAAAACCATTTGTGTCTTAGTGGCTTTAATTCCTGGCTCGAGGAAACTCGATTAATATATATATATATATATATATATATATATATATATATATATATATATATATATATATGAAGAAATATAGTCTTATGATGTGCTATATTTATGGGGTAAAGTGCTCAATATCAGAGATAGAGCGTGTGTAAATATAAAATATAAAAGTAAACATAGAATCAACACTTAGAGGCGACAGTCTGTTTCATGCTAGATGCAATCGTCAGGCCACGAGTACTGTTATTTTTCTCGGTTATTTATATATACGGGTCAGTGGTGCATTGTGGGTAGTCTATTTTAACGATTATTTTACCGGAAGTCGTTTATTTGTTTATTTATTTATTTGAGTTAAATTATTTTGCTTGTTTTTATTTATTTTTATTTTTTTTTTATTTCTTATCTTATTATTTATTTATTTTTTTTGTTTTGATCGGTGTTTTTATTAACGTAGCTTATTTAATAGTTTTGTTTTGGTTTGGGAAGATAATTAAAGCTATTTGTTCAATTTTGGGGTTGATTCTTGTAGTTTGTTCTAACTATTATTTTGGCGGGAACAGTTTCTAATTTGTTTATTATTTCATGTATTTATTTGGATTGACCACTGACCCGTATATATAAATAGCCGAGAAAAATAACAGCACTCTTGGCCGGACGATTGCATCTAGCATGAAACAGACTGTCGCCTCTAAGTGTTGACTCCTTTGTTCACTTTTATATATATATATATATATATATATATATATATATATATGTGTGTGTGTGTGTGTGTGTGCGCGCGCGCGCGCGTGCGAGTTTGTATATGTAGGTGTATGTGTGCGTATACGTGCTCTCTTGCTGTGAGCTAGATTGAGAATGAGGAAAGAGACATGTATAGTCAGGGTAGGATAATCCTGTGTAAATGACAAGTTTATTTTTCCTTTTTTTTTTCCTTATCCCCCATTGTAGCATAAGTGAGAGCGTGACGAAAGCCAACAAAATTAAATTATAGCTACAAAAAAAAAAGTAGCTGGTGAAGAAGAAAATGTTGTATCAAATTAGGCGTTTTAAAAAACACCACGAGAAAAAAAACTACCTCCAAAAGACTCTCCCTAGTACCCATTATTCAAAACGCCAACTTAAGAAAACCTGTCTTTTTCAATCCAAGACTGCTTTCATTTGTCAACACATTATATATATATATATATATATATATATATATATATATATATATATATATATAAACTAGGTACCTTAAAAAATCTTCTAAAAAAGAACATGCCATGATGAAAACAGGGCCAAAACTTGATAAAAGCAAAGTTGAGCATCCAAATGTTTTACCGTCAAAATATTAAGAGGAAAGACCAAAGAGTTTTTTTAAAAATCTTGTTTTTCTTGCGTCAGAGAGAGGGTCATAGATTAGTATTAAAAATTTCCAGCCCCTTTAAATTTATATTAGTTAAAAGCAGGACTCCTTGAAGAATGTAAATCAATTTGTTTTTCTTAAACCGAAACATTTGCGGAAAATCTGCTCTGAATAGTAAAATAAAAATTAGCACCTGCTCGAATCTCCGTGCCTCATATACAGGGTGTCTCAAAAAAATGTACTCACATTTTAACTGCCTCTAACATGCTTTTTTTTTTTTTTTTTTTTTGGTCATCAATTTGAACATTTGCGAACATGATTCTTCAATTACATTTTTCTTCTGTATTCGAAGCTATTCCATTTCACTCTATGTTCATAAATAAAGGTTTTCTCGTCATTCAAAGTGTGAGTACATTTTTTTGAGACACCCTGTATATATATATATATATATATATATATATATATATATATATATATTAAACGTGTTGTGTTGAATGTTAAAGACAACATCGTCCTGCATATTTTCTTTTGAATTTTCTCATATTTTCTAATGAGACTTTTTATTTGAAAATGATATCGAAATAAATATTGTCCGTACGATAACATAGTACTTTCGAACATCATTTAACATTCAACACAACATGTGTAAAAGAAAAGTTGCTGCCAAATTACACACACACACACACACACACACACACACATATATATATATATATATATATATATATATATATATATATATATATATATATATATATATGTATATGTGTATGTGTGTGTGTATACTATACTATACTATGTGTGTACATGTTTGTATCTATCTGTTTACTGAACCTGATTTTGCTTGTCGCCAAAACCACAATAATGAGCAACGCAACACTCAAGTATCGAACGCACTCTCTCTTACTTAAATGTCATGAAAACTGCTCTTCATAGGTCCCACCTCTTGAATATCTATAAACTCTACATTGGTTATAAATATTGTTTATTGTTATAAACCACCATTTTGGAGGGAAATAATCGAGGAACTGAATTTCCGTTGCTTGCTTCACGGGTTTTAGTTTAGTATATTCCTTCTCCTAGTGTGTAATCTGCTTTACTACCAGGATGGAACTCACAAAACTATCCGTTTGGCTACGTAATATGTTTGGTAACTATTACTACAGGCACACAAACGCGGTGATTGCACACACAGAGACTACCCGTCTCTCTGTCTATCTCAGTCTGTTCTATGTATCTCACCCTGTTCTATTTTGATCGATCTATCAGTCTGTTCTGATCTATCTATCTATCTATCTATTGACCACTTGCTTTTACATCCAGGGATTGCAGTCAGTGTTCGAAGCAAGCAAATGAAACAAATTCCAGGTATACAGCCCAAGTTTTAGAAAGTCCTCTTTAACTTGCAGGTACTATATCTGTACCTTTTTAAAATCTATATATCGGGTGTAACAGCAAAATTGTCCAATTGTTAGATTAAGACCTGAAATTTTGTTACTTAGAAATGATTAAAGATATCTTACTGGTATTCTACAAGGTTTTTTATAACACTATTGGGCTCTACTTTGATCAATAAGAATGTATACTTACTCTCTAAGCATAAGAAGTATCGTAATGAAATTGATCATAAACGAAAATGACACGTTCTTAATTAATTAACCATAAGCTCATGAAGTATTGAAATAAAGTTATATATATATATATATATATATATATATATATATATATATATATATATATATATATTATTCCAGGATCATTTATTTAAGATCATCTACGCCATCTCTAACCTTCTAACTTTTTGTCCTGGAGTAACAAGGCACCTCAAAAGTTTCATGTACGATTTCATTTTCAAGTCTTTTCTTCACTGTTCTTTGTACTGTCATAGCTGAAAAGACTTTCTCATGTGCCAAACGTCTTATGAATTGAGTTGGATCTTTTCTAATTGATCTCTTTAGTTCTAAGCTTCTTGTTGTGACTTCCTGTTCCACTTTTCTCTCTACTGTTCCCTCTTTTTTTAAACTTATTCACCGTTCTCTTGATGATTCTTGAATGGACTTTGAAGATGGAAGCCAAAGTATGAATGTTCTTACTATTACTGAAGACCTGAATGATCTTAGGCATTGCTCAGTTTGAGTTGACACAAAACAATTTTAACCTGCTCTCTTTTTAGATAAATAACTCAAAGGGTTTTTTCAGTGAGTCTTGTGGCAAAAGGTGGCTAAACGTCTTATCTGAAACTCATTTATTTTAGTGGGTTTTAGAAATTAACCATTTTGTAGTATGGATAATTATACTGTTACAAGATCTGGATAGTTTTGCTGTTACACCTGTTATATGCACTAGTCATTCACAGAAATAATTTCAACCACAATTTTGATCTGAAATATGCCACACTCATCAAAAGTGAAAGGTAATTTAACCAGAAGAAATATTCTAGAGACTGCCGCTATCGAATCTTATTAAAATATAAATCTACGCCTTGGTTTTTTCCCAATCTCACCTTTCCTGAAAGATTTACTACTTTCCCAAGTCAACATACATGACAACAATTATGTTCGAAAATCAAAAGAAAACGGTTAAATCCATCAACTGATGTTTTTGAAGATGTATAGCGCATACATCCAACTCATACCATAAGAATCTCATCACAGTTTAAACATTATTCCTTTAAAAAAATTCCTGAATATCACTCACTTACTTTTTGACAGACATTGAATTATTACACTTCGTTCACATGTTTTGACTGCACTTCCAACCAACTGATTAACATGCATCGATCTCGAATTTAAAAGGCTTGATAAACCAATGACATCCTTGCTTTTCTATATAAACACGTGCAACAAAATAAATCGTACATTGCTTTGATAAAGTCCCTCAGAGGGCGTAACGCGTCGGCTAAAAATAGTTTTTCCCCTTATCTCTTTTTATTCATACATACATATATATATATATATGTGTGTGTGTGTGTGTGTGTGTGTGCGTGTGCGCGCACGCGCGTGTGTGCTTATGAGTGTTTTGAATAAATTGTTAATCTAATATGTTTCATTTAATTCTCTCTCGCTCTCTCTATATAGAGGCGAACATGCAAAATGTTGATAAGCTGTAAAACATAAGTCAATCAATCTAAGTGTTTTAAGTATATACATATGTGTGTGTGTGTATGTGTGTGTGTGTGTGTATAAACAAAAAACAGTTTTGATAGGTAGATAGGTAGATAGATAGGTAGATAAAAACAACGACACTATAAATATGAACATATATAGATAGATAGATTTCAACAGACTGATGGATGGATGAGTGAATATATATATGTATATATAGATATAGATAGATAGACAGATAGATAGATTGGAGGGCGCTGAACGAAACGAGTGTGATTTTGATATTCAGTTTTATATTACTTATGTCTTTTTCGTTTTGTTTTTGCTTTCTCCTTTTACTTAATTAATTTCTCCCCTCTTCTCTCCTCCTTTTATTTCTCTCTCTTTCCACCTCTCTCTCTCTTTCTTTCTTTCTTTCCGTTTCGGTTTCCATAACCTCCACCCCTGCGTAGGACATTTCTTCTGGAATACTGACCTCTATTCACCTGTTATCTTTGATTGGGCAAACAAACAGCAATCACCCACTTGACAAATATAAACAATGCTTTCTCTAAAGCAGAGATGAAACAAAATACCCCCTACACACACACACACACACGCGCGCGCGCGGGCACGCGCGCACACACGCATACACACCAACACACACATGCACTCACGCACAAACACGCACACGTATATATATATATATATATATATATATATATATTTAACATTGCTGAAAGAGAAAACAGAATAAAAGCGGAGAGAGAAAAACAAAGAAAACAAAGAGAAACTTGCTTGACAACATATTTGGTGAATAATTATTCAACAGGAACAAACCAAACGGATTCGGGGCGTGAGAGACTTAAATGAAGCGCTAGTCTAAGGTCCACTATTTTATTTTATTTTTTGATTGAGCGGTTTTCGCCAATGTTTAGCCTTTTTATTCGTTTCATATAAAAAAATAGGCTCGTATTCCGCTCAAACATTCCTTTTCATTTTCTCAACGAAGAAATTTTGAAATAAAACATCTCTATCTTTTCTTTTTTTATCCTCCCAAGTTTACGAGTTAAAAAGCAAAAGAAAACATCTTTTAATTTAATTTATTTGAGTATCGCAGTTTACAAATCCACATCCTTTGTAATTTGAGTATGTTTGCCTTGAATCCATTCTTAAAAAAAAATCTAAAATATATATCTAATAAAATGAACACATTCTTAGAGGTCAGCAATAAATTAGAACCTTCGACCCCACGCTGGGGTGAGGTGACCGCACTTAAGGTGAATATAAGACTCCCACTAGAAAGACACGCATACACAATTACAAATACATATTACCATCCGATGCCTACTTAGACATACAAGAATCTTCACATAGAATTACCAACGGTTTTGAAATACGTGATACTTGTCTGACGAATAAGAACTGACCCAAACATAAATGAAAAATACCAGTTTTTCTGTCTTTTTATCTGTTTTCTTTCAATTTCTGGCGAAGTTTTGATAAAGGGTGATATGTTAGATATACTTTTCCTATTTTTCTTTTATTTTATCATCCTGTCGGATTCCGGTCCATATTTAATCTGTATTTGACCTTTAACTCAGGTTAGTATATACTGACACAAGCCTACTAATATAGGGGGTATCTATTGAATATCAAACTCATTGCAATGATAAAAATAATGTGTGTGACTGATTTGCTGACTACAACTCCACAGCTAGTTTCGTTATACTTTTAATCAATTCACTACAAGCAAAGCAATAGAGAAGGAAACATAGAAAACGTTATTGAGGAGAAAGGACAATGAAAGAATAGGGATTTAAGAAGATGACGATAGACGTTGCATTGAGAGGAAATGAAGAAGGAAGCAAAGAATTCCACAAGTGAGAAAACCGAGGAAAAAATTAATATGTGAAATTTTGTGTCAAATTTAAGGAATATAGCCACGATGAAAATGGAAATATACTGGTTTTCGGGAACATGACTTTCCGTGGCGTCTATTAAGTTTAAGTGGCAACTTATCTCTTCCGATTTATTTTCTGCGGTTATATATAGCAATTTCAGAGATTTAGTTGCCAATCTAGCACTGCGTTTAAATTCTTGAAGTCGTGGAACCAAAGAGGAAACCTCATCTAAAGATTTGCTATGAAGTCATATAAAAGGCTCTGGGAAGCTATGTTACGGGAGTGGGAAAAGTGACTGATGCCGAGATGCTAAATCAAGACCGATAACATTGCAGATTCTTCCTTGGCTTTTGTCACAAATTTCTAGACACGTAGCAGATGCACAGGTGATCATACCTATATATATATATTCATTCATTCGACTCTCCTGTCGTATTTGACTTATGAAGGTCAAGTAGCTCAGTTCCTAGGAACCGACAGCCCAGACACCAGCACAAGTGATTTGATTATAGTGGTGAAGGTTTTGTGCAGAATCATCAACAGTTTTTGAAGGGTCATATACAGAGACCTGGTGCAGTACGTGCCACAAGGTCCCCAAACGACCCTCTGCAGGATTTGAATTCAGAGTTGTCCTTCTCCTAGAACGGTTGTAATTAAGGCTATAGAACCCAGTCTGTCCTGCTATTCACCCATAGCTGGCGGGAGAAGAAGAGAATTAATACCTTTCCCAAGGCTATTAGCACGGAAGAAAATCCAAGCCGCTATTCATTACTCCACCGGACACTTCACACACACACACACACACACACACACACACACACACACATATGAAAAAATATAATTTAAAGGTGTGCTATATTTATGGGATAAAGTGCTCAATATCAGAGATAGAGCGTATGTAAATATAAATATAAAAGTGAACATTGAAGTCAACACTGAGAGGCGACTGGCTGTTTCATGCTAGACGCAATCGTCAGGCCTATAGATTTGTATATATATATATATATATATATATATATATATATATATATATATATGAAGGATGGGTTTTACTACCGTGTAACGGACACACGTTCCTAGATGTAGACAGCGACTAAATTACACCATTTTGTCAAGTTCGCCTCAGACCTCATTGAGCAATAGGATCACCATTTGAACTATTGTTACTGTTTTATCTCCCTTTAATTGTAAATAGGTTGAATATAACTGCTTATTGAAGGCGGATCTCGTAAAATCATAGGGGATGTTATCTTATTTAAATTATAAGTTCTTATTCTTAGGGTTTCTTTTAATTCATTCTTCGTTAGCGTAATTATCAGCACTGTACGGGGGTGAGCTGAAAATTTTATAGGCGGACTATGAAGGCGTGATGCTAAGATGCGAAGTTTCAACTTTGCTTATTAATAACTGCATTGTTTCCTTCCAGGTAAACTGACATCTGACTGCTCAGAGAAGACTTCAAAACCAACTAGTAGCGACGTCTCTTGAGAGTAGACAAAAGAAAATAATATAAAATAAACAAACCAATTATCGCTCTTCAGAACTCGCCCGAGGATGTTAAAATATTTTGCCCACCGACTAAAGCCTAAGAGACATGAGGTAAGAAAATACACATACATCAATAATATATTGATACAGGTATATCCATAGTTAGATTATACTAAGGTCTCACAACCAACCCTTCTGTTTGCATAAGAATGGTTGTCTATATTTAATATAATATGTCTCAAGAACTTTTAAGTGTAAAGTCGTAGTGTGATCTGTTAAAACTAAGAACAAATTCTCGGGAAAGGACGACGCAAATTTCCAATTTTAATAAGATGTTTTGAGATCACCGTTCCGGATGTAACGGAACACTTCTGCACAATTTTAAAATCGACCCTTCCTAATACACGCTGCTACCTGTTGGCTAATTCTCTTCGCTAAGAGTTGAGTCGTCCTACCTATGTAGTTATTTTCACACTGACACATAAACTTGTTCGTGCGTGAATTTTGTTTTAATCAATTCGTCCCAAGCAAGTCGATAATGCCACTAACGCAAGGGGCTACTGGGAGTTAAAGAGAATTAAAATATTTTAGAAGTTACCGGAAACATAATCCTAACCGGGCGATAGGCGAACATATCTACTCCTATTGAATAACATTGTCAAACATTGGTAGAGATATGTCTAGAAAACCTCATCAATAAATGTTAATCTACGATATACAGGATATATTTGTTCTTATACTAGCAAAATACCCATCGTACGAACAGAGACATGTTGTCATAGAAGGTCTCTTACCTCTCCAAAATTCTGATGCGTTTTTAACGTTTTAATTTTAATTTATACTTACTATGGTTACATTTTTTTTAATTACTCATTCATGTTAAAAGTTATTGCTATATAACTAACGAATACGATATAGTGAACAGCAAAACAGTTAAATGAATTACGTATACAACACCACCATGATGATGTGGCGTGTGACTGTGTGGGAACCACACCTAGGAATACCAAACAGCCATTTTCATGGACATATATATCGCCTGACTGTGGAAAAAAGGAATAGCAACATGGATTTGGGCCAAACGTTTTTATCATTTAATTCCGTAGATTCATAACCTACCTGGTATAAATGAATAATACTACGAATGTCCAAAAAATAATCTCTGATATCGTTATTATATTATATTATATGGCACAGATATTGTATCGGGAAGAATTGTTACGTCAATAATGACATCATGTCCTTGTGTTTAGTACAGATAGTCTCAAAATGACTCTGGAAAAGGACATATCTCAATAAGGGGGGGGGCACAGCATCCCCCCCAACTGAATTGGAAATCTTAAATTTTAAACTAAAATCACTCTTAAATTGAAAAAAACAACACCCTGTACGTCTCGTCTGATATTTTTAGAAGCACTGTTCTACCTAATACTGTGCACCTAACCAAACCACTGACTTTTGGCACGTTAATGTATGTGTCCAAGCGCGCCTGCGCCTGCATGTGTTTGTGAGTGGGTGTGCGTGCGTGCGCTTAAAGTTTGTGTATAAACAATGTCTGTAAAAGGGCAACAGGTGACTCCATTGAGAAATATTATTTTTTGTAGCGTGTTTTTTAATTCTTTTCTCGTTTTTTGTTCTTGCATGCTTCGAGTCGATCCATATATATATATATTTTTTCTTTTTTATCTTAAAATATTCTTTGGTGTCAACATTTTCTCTCTTCTGTCTTTAACAGAAAGAACTCTATTCAATGTTTTGTGTCTTTCATTTTTGCATTGGTTTAAGATTTCGTTATTTAAATTTTGTCTTTTTGCGTGTTTGTGTTTGGTCACAACTTTTAATCCTTAGCAGAAAAGAAATCGTAGGAGATAAGTTGCCACCTAAACTCAATAGGCGCCACAAACATGCACGTTCACGAAAATTAGTATATTTCCATTTTCATCGTAGACGCAAAATTTCATATATTTAATATTCGTACTAATCTTAAATTGAGTATACGTTATTGCTTTTAAATTTCATCATGCTAATTATTTACGAAATGTTTTATTTATAAATTATCTCTAAATAATTCCATTAGTTGCTGAATTAATGATTTTCTAAGCGTAGTACATCGAACGTAACAACAGCCAACAGTGACCGGTTAAGCAAACTTTATTACCATAGGATCTTTTCATAAATTAAATTATCACATAACGTAGAGTATATCCCCAAATTTTCAAATCGCAACACCTTCAGCGCATAAGAATTTTTTTCTCGCCGATTCGAATCATAAGAAATGCTTAATTTGTGTCTATAATTTTTTAAAATTAAAGCTTTTCCATTTATACGTAATATATCAACTAACTATATTTTGACGTCTCCCTATCACCATTCATTAGCTTCAATGTTGAACGAGGCCAAGGAGAATCCGCACTTCCAAACGGTTTAGAACAATATTGAACATAAACCTGCCTACAGAAAACGAGTCGACTAGCACTGAAACTGGAAAGTTCAACCAAGGGAGAAAACTATGATTAATAAAGAGCCTGTCAGACAAGACGGAAGTATTTTTGCTTTGAAATTTCCAAAGGGAAAGGAACAAGTGTAAAGTGCTTTCTTTTTTCCAACTTTCTCACGTTCCCTATTTTGAGAACTCAATGCAAATATATTGAAACTGAACATTTTTTTTAGAAAGCTAACAATAACAGGATAGAGAGCTTTTGTCATTTATATTGTGTTAATAGAAATACAGTGGCTGAAATTCCCATCTCCCATGTTAATGGGTTTTAACTTCTTATGGGTACGCATTCCTTTATTGGATCTTAGTTCGTCCAGCGGAAATGGATGTATGGTTTTTATTTTGAAAAAAAATAATATGATGGTAGAATAGACATTGCAGGCTATAAAAAGAAGTTTTCTGCTCCAGGAGTTTGACCTGGGGTCACACCCAGCCACAGAAGTACGTGATCTCACACCTTGTTTATATATCCATCTATCCAAGATTTTGTATATATATATACATATATATATATATATATATATATATATATATGAAACATGTATGAATATATATATATATATATATACATACATACATACATATATATATATATATATATATATATATATATATATATATATATATATATATATATATATATATATATATATATATATATATATGTATGTATGTATATATATATATATATTCATACATGTTTCATTAAATAATATAGACAAGTGTTGTATATTTATTTTATGTAAGTTCTTTTCATATCGTCTGATAAGCTTAATAACATTATCATTAAACGAAGAAAGAAAATCACAATATTGATACATATTTTTTTAATCTAATCTAAGCTTTCGGCTTACATAAGCCATTGTCAAAGATGACAATTACACAATATATTAAGCAATACACGAACAAGAAATTGATGATAGTCTGTTTTTGTTTACATGGATGATTTCCAAGCAACGACAAACTACGTGCATATAAGACGCTGAAATCGAAAATCGCACCACAGCTCATGACGTCACACATGACCACGCGAGAGTGAATTCGATGAGTATTGATTGAGCATGGAAAGCCGTTGGTATAAACCAATGGCTTCTGTTACCAATTATAGGCATTTAAGTATATTTGTGGAGATTTCATAGTTTATTTTGTTCAGATTAGGTTTCAACTGTTTTATGTATATAGCTTCAAGAATTTTTAGTTTTTGTTTATTGTTTTCATGTTTAAGTATAGTTGTGTTTTCGACGAGGATTTTCCGGAATTTTGTATGCGGCCAGACATGTTTTAAATGGCTAAAAATGTTAGAGTTATCATTCAAATGTAGTGTCAAGCGTCGTGAAAGTGAGTTTATGGTGTGACCAACATAGATATTATTTAGTTCGCTGGAGATACAATCTCTCAAAGGGCACTTGAATTTGTAAACTATGTTGGCTTTTTGCAAATCGCTAACCGGGGTAGAAGAATCATTGCGAATAATTGAGTTGGATATATATATATATATATATATATATATATATATATATATATATATATATATATATATATATATGTATATATCCCTTCGAAAGTCTTCTTCAGAATGTGGTCTTATCATTGGGGCCTTATATATACAGATACTGGTTAAAGTCTTCAGTATATAGTCATATTTTTATAATAAATATTTACAATTATCTATTTATTGGTGTGAGATTTTATTATATAACCTGATGGTTGTTCATTATATTGTATATGAATATAAGTAATCCTTTCGATCTTCTTCATACTTATGTGCCGTGTCCATTCACGGTCACAGCTCTCCACAATTTCCTGTCCTTTGTAGCTCTTAATAATTCTTGTATTTTTGTTATTTCTCCTAAACTCTGTCTTTTCTACAAGTACTTTCATGGCAACGGAACCAACGAGTTACTTTCACTGCTTCCCAAACTTCATGAATTTAAGCGTGTTACTAGGTTGGCATATCGGTTCCTCACTTTCACTGTCGAAACGGCTAAATATAGCCATCTCTTCTACTTCAACATCTTATCTCGCACCTCCCGTCAGTAGAACTCCTTTCCTATCGCTTGCTTCCCTGATAGCTATAATCTTCAAATATTCAAATGTAATGACAATCGACATCTTCTGATGCCTTGACCTTGTTCCCTGTTCTTCTCTTTACCCTTTTCCCAAACACCCCTCTTCATTTTTACTTTTCTCTGTAACCCTTAGCATACTAGTGGCAATCCCACCTTGCTCGGGGTGATTTGCTTAAAAAAAAATTCGATCCGCCATTCATTTACTCAGGCTCACTAAGTATGTTATCACTCGTTTTCATATTGCCTTCAATCCGTCCTGTGACTATCAGATTTTCCAAGCCCTCTTTCCTCATTACGTGCACTAGAAATATCAATTGTCTCTCTTCCTGATGTTAAGTATAAGTTTTCTTTTTGCGTCCATTTTTTCTAAAACTTCGTCGCTGCTCACATATTCGGTCCATACTTATTTTTATCTTTAAATTTCACCATATATGTATGTATGTGAATAAAGACCAAAGGAAAACTTTTATTTACCAACGCGTTTCGTCCTCTGATGGATTTTATTAAGTCAAATGTAGGGATTTTATTTTGCAACAAGTATTTATAAATGGAAGTAAAAATACCGTTAGGTTTTCAAAATTGTTTAATTTAAGAACGCTCATAAATATTCTTCAGACTAAATGTAAAAGGTAAACTATGGAAGATGCTAAATGATGTAATTTTATCTCTAATAAACAAAAGTGATTAAACGGTGTTGCATTTTTTATGTAATTATTATTTATTATTTTAGTTTAGTTTGAGAAATTAATGCATATATGTATTTATTTTAAATAATATGTTTTGATTTAACCGTTTTCTTTTAATTTTTAAATATTTTTATGGCCATGTATGTTGGCTTGGGAAAGTAGTATTTCTTTCAGGGAAGGAGATATTCGATGGCAAGATTCAAGAGCGGCGCTCTGATGCCTTTTTCGTCTAAATAAGTTATTTTCTCTTTTAATAAGCGTGGCATTTGTGTATGACTAATGTATTTTATAAATTGTTATATAATATCTTTTTTATTTTATATATAAACTGATTTATAAACTGTCACAACTGTTCTTTACAATATATTGGGGCAACTTGCAAAAATCTAAAACATCGTATCTATGAACACAAAAGGATCTTTGTTATATAGTAATAAAGTGTCACTACCGACACTGGAGTTTGAACACAGATCACCAGTGAGCAAACACAGGTGTTTCCATTTTGAATAAGTAGATCACGTGACAGTAAAGGAAATATATAACCTGGCAGTTCGATCAGAAAAGGACCTCCAATCGGTTGTGAACTGGGGCAAGAAATGGATGGTTAACTTTAACGCCTCTAAAACAAAACTGCTCTCTATTAACCACCACAGGGATCCATCCCTGCATCCCATTAGAATGTCTGAAGACCAACTTCTCGAGAGCTACTCTCTGCGGCTGCTCGGTCTCAACCTGTCCGCTGATCTGAGATGGAACAAATACATCGAGTCAATTGCATCATCCACCACAAGGAAAGTTGGCTCCCTGTGGCGAGCCAGGAAATCTTTCTCCCCGGAATCGATCCTCCAAATCTATAAATCGACCATTCGCCCTTGCATGGAGTATTGCTGCCATATATGGTCTGGAGCCCCTGCTGTTTGCCTCAGGGTTCTTGATAAGATCCAATGTAATTGGCCCTGATCTGTAATCTCGTCTGCAGTCGCTCTCTCACAGACGCGACGCTGCCTCGCTCTGTCTTTTTTTTACAAATACTTTCACGGTAATTGCTCCGATGAGCTGCTTTCGCTGGTTCCTAGGCCTCATGAATTTAAACGTCCTACGAGGCTGGCATCCCGTTCCCACCCCTTCACCGTTGAAACTGTTAGATGTAGACGTCTCTTCTACTCCAATAGCTTCATGTCTCGCACATCTCGCCTGTGGAACTCCCTTCCTTATTCCTGTTTCCCTGACAAATACAATCTCCAACTATTTAAGTGTAACGTCAATCGACATCTCCAGTTGCCTTGATCTATCCACTTCCCTTCTCCACATCCTTTCACCTTTCATTCCTATCTGCTCTCGCTCCAAATCTTCTGTAACCCCCTTGCTTTGATCGATCCACTATCTTTCTCCACATCCCCTCCTTTACCACTCCTATCTGCTCTTCCTCCAAACCTTCTGTAACCCCTTGCGTGCTAGTGGCTTCCAGCTTTGCTTGGGGTGAAAAGCTTAAAAAAAATATGGGAATTAGCGTGACGTCGAAGCGATCACTATTTCTACTCTATCCTCTATTACTATACGGTTCGCTATTCTCTATATTATTAACTATTCCTACACTATTTCTCTATACTGATCACTATACGGATTACTATTCAGTGGTTACTATTCGAGCGAATATTATCGAGCAAGTACTATTAGCGCGGTATTATTCGAAGGCGTCTGACACCAGTATTGTTCAACGGCGTTACTACAGTTGTATCTGCGATTACAAAGTCTCTACTGCAACGAGCATTACGAAAGTAACTAGTATTCGTTGACATCACAAAAGTGTCAACGAGTGTTCGATGACATCAGAAATATCTAATGCTTGACAATTTATTAAATGCATTAGTCATAGATAAAGTGATAAATCCTTACATTTGCCTTAATAAAGTCAATGAAAAGATGAAATGCGTCTGTAAAGAAAGGTTTGCAGATTGATATTGTTCATTACATATATATTTTTTATTTATATCCGAATTTTTACACGTGTGAATAAACATTGCCAAGTGTTGGAATAAAGATATAACCTCAAAAGAGAAACGAAATATTGTAGAATTATTGAGTGATGGAAACATAACGCTTGAAATTGCAAAAAGTTTGAACAGACATTGCAAAATATTAAAAATAAATGGAAAATATTTGCAAGGTAAGGAAGGGCCGGTAGATTAATGGATAGCGGCTTGGATTGAGGAATCGGATAGCCGAGTTCGAATTCCAGTCAAATCCATTACATTCACTTATGTGCTAAAACCCTTGTGAAAGGTATGAATCCTTTTATGAGTAAATTATTGAGTGATGGAAATTGAAAAAATTGAGCAGAAAACGCAAAATATATATTAAATCTATAACCTTGGATGGCAAAATATATATTAAATCTACCACAAAAAAATATGCCCCATCAGTCATGTATCGAAAGATACATGATTGCCTAAGCGTGTATCTTGCATGGCACATGACTGACTGAACTTTAAAACATTAGTTGTATCTGTTCTTCCATGGAAATATTCATCAAATGCGAAGATGTTTAGATAGATTAATGTTTTGGACTACTATCGTAGTCATGACAAAATAAAGGTCCCTTCAAAGTTTATGATGGTGTCAAGATAACTTCAGAGATTTATTGTAAGTACTTAAAAAAAAACGTTTTTTTGAGTACTACATGTCACAACTAATAATCTTGAAGCTATAAAGTATACTAATTCAAAACAATACCGCCCCCACATTACACGGAGCGTATTCCGACCCATTTCGAAAAAAAAAAGCCTAACAGGGCACAAAGTTAATGGGATGGTCGGCAGACTCTCCAGAATAAATCTTGTCATTCATTCTTAAAAGGAATATTTTTAATTATTTTATGTTCACACAATACGAGACCCAAGAGCCACTCATGATAGATTGTTACTAAATGATCGTACAAGGAAGTAAAACGTGCATATTAAGAAGATATGTAGGATAGTTTAAGGTCGACCCTAGACTTGAAGAGGTTAAGTGTGTCATGATCGAAGAAGCATCCTCTTGGGAGTATATCCCACAGTTCTACAGTTCCGGAGAGGAAAACATCTTCTTAGCAATGGAATATGAAAGTGATGAGGATGAGTCGACTAAGTGTATGTGACCTGAGGAATCTTAACTGTGAAGGTTTGAAATGCGAGGAGCAAGGAATGTATTACGCCCGAACATTTGACATGAAAATAACGATAGAGTAGCGAAAGGCTAGCAAGATTTCGCCTAAGGCAAAGATGCTGCGGGTAGAAAAAATAATTCATCACTCACAAGGTCACGTAGACCACTGTGAAGGCTGGAAAGTGAGGTTTGGACACTTCCAGCCCAGATATGATAGCAGTACTCCTTCTTTGGTCTTATGTGGTTCTTGTAAAGATAAAGTATGGTAGAACCGGTCAGACGAAGGTGTCGACAGAAGGAACCGACGATTTTTTTTAGTATCTTTAGGATAATAGCGTTGGTTCGTCAATTTGGTATCATAGTCATTGTGAGTTCAATCTCTGGGTCGGATAGTGTTTAATTTGACTCAGTGGAAACAGGGCGAGCAAACAATTGAAAAGTACTAAAAAAAATAAGTGCTAGACGAGATATCCCTAGACATGAAGGAAAACATTCGAACGTAGATTAAATAAAGGGTTCAGTTCGCAATTCCCTGTATGTTACCTGGATCGACATATAACACGTATGGGGTCGTCGGCTTTATCTCGTATCCAAGTATTTAATTTCTTCTTTGCTGACCGCTTCCTTTATCATGATGGTGTTGATATCTACATTCACCGCCAACATGCAGTTTCAAGAGTAGAAGCCATCAAAACCTGTTAAAGTCATCCATTCCCTATCGCCGTTTGGCTTTGTAAGAGTTGGTTTTAGGTGAAAGAAAATTAGAGTAGAAGTAAGTGTTGATGGCGTAAATTTGTTTAAGGTGTACCTTAAGTTGCCATCAGTAGGTAGGTTGGTTTTTAGGCCCCAAGTTCTCTACAGAGCATTGTCCCACGGACAAGAGCCTAGTAGATCAAAAGCGTTGGTTCTTGAATTTAGTGATATAATCATTGTCAATTCAATCTTTGGACCGGTCAGTGTGTAATTGAACTCAATGGAAACAGGACGAACAATAACTGAACAGTACTAAAAATAAGAACTAAACGAGATATCCCTAGATTAAATAATAGGTTCAGTTCGGAATTCCCTATAGGTTACCCGGATCTACACACACCTAATGAAGGCCTTCAGTCACAAGAAAACTCTGGACAGTAGTTTGCATGTGAATAGGGTAAATAATTACGCTAATCTTATATTTTTATATATATTACTCTAGAATAATTTATAACGCCAATATAACAATCTCAAAAATTGTACGGAAAAAGTTATCAAGTTGGGGACGGGAGACATTAGTTAAAAGGCTGGTTTTTATCTCAAGTCGAAAAACAACATCTGGAACCAGTGAAAAATATACATTTAGATATTTACACAATTTAGCTTAACAAACCATATGTCCACATGAAGAAGAATAAGAGCAGGAAGATTATGTTGTGTCAATGTTCGAAAAGTTTTCCTCTTTAGAAAATATTGCCTCGAACTCGATTGCGCGTCCCGTAACCTATTAGGTCACCATATGTAATAGCATTGGGTGTGTCTATGGCATTATAGCCCGACGGAGCCCATCTCTCTTCAGACTAGTTTTGAATTCAAAGTTGTCCTTCAGCTAGACTAGTCGCCCTACTAAGCTTAATGGCTCTAGTCTATCCTATTATTTAAGAGGGTTTGAATTCAGTTTTTTCTATACACGCCAATTAAAACAAGAGAACTCACTTTTCCATATTATTTTGGCCCATAGCTGGAACGACTTGACTCGGTCAGATTTCGAACACGCCACACCGGATGCACTTTCCTCGCCGGTAGACAACACACTACTCACACAACCACCACGTGTATAAACATCAATTTGTTTTCTGTTTATAGCTTTTATATTTCTTGATATTGACAAAGTTTTCATGAACAGAGAAAAGAAACAGGGGGAGGGTCTACTGGCCTAGAAAATCAGTATTGGCGTTTCAGGTTTTTGCCTAAGCAGGACACCAACCTCTGGTGTTGATGAGAAAACTTAATTCTAATTAGCAAGGTTACAAGTCTCTCTTATTTGACATGGTACCTACAGACATACACTGATGCACACACATCCTCACATTTACACACTGTGACAAACAAATTAGATATAAGTAAAGAAATATAGCTTGACTATAAGACAGAGCGAGGCGTGGAAACTGGAATCGACGTGCCGAACAAATTCAAGTCAAGTTCGTTGCGTTCACTTTTGCATTCTTTTCTCCTCACCAGCTATGCATTAAATAGCAGTAAAAACGCGACTCTTTAGCCTTGGTTGGCAATCCGTCTAGGAGAAGGAAAATTATGAATTCGAAACTGTTTAGTTATAGGGCTGGCAACTAGATCAGTTTCCTAAAGAAACCACAGTAGCAACACCTAGCGTACTAAGTCCACGAACCAAAGACTTAACCACTATTATCCCGTGGGTAAATTTTCAACTTTAATCCTAACCTGCCTGCTGATGAGTCATTTTGCTGCTTTCTAACCCACAAAGAGTTAAAAGGGACTAAGGAGGCTGAGGAAGAGGAAAAAATAGACATCCTATTTTCAAAAGTTTTATTTGAAATTCAGCGTCATTAAAATATATATTTCATCGTAAATATGTTGATTTTTTTGTTTTGCTGGCCATCCGGTACCTCTTCTCCTCACTGTCAAACGGAGAGAAATGGCATGATTTGGACACGTTACAGCCTGTGCAAAACCATCATGCAAAGCACCGTTGAAGCTTGACGTAGGAGAGGATGCCATCGCAAAAACTGGTTGGACAATGTCAAACAATGGTCAAGTATGACTACACCAGAATTGCATATGGCTGCCGTTGATAGACCGTTGTGGAGGGGATTCCGTGTGCGCATTCGGATCCCCGCTACGATTACAAAAGTTAAAGGGATGATGATGATGATGATGATGATGATGATGATGATTTTTTTTTAGGGTTAATTCTCACAGATCCGACAATTAACCGGGTACTATTTTTGAAGTCAATGGTGGAGTCAAAATGATGATGAAAGCGTTAGTGCAAAAATATTAGTCCATGTTACTGTCGGAGTCGACAATTAACTGGAGGCTACTTTTGTGAGTCTGGTAATTATGCATAAATCAAAATTATCGTCGTAATAAAAGATGCCAAATTTGCTTTTTTTATGATCTTATTTGTATGACTCAACGCTGAAAGAAATATCTACCTCATGTGTGAGTGCGAGGCACTGCAATAATGTTATTGACGTACCTGGCGGACGTTCTTCTTACATTACAAATCTATCTAAAACTTTTTATTTCTTGGAGTGATATGCTTTAAGCACGGGATCCTTTAGCACAGCTGTGATTTTATTTTATTCTTGATAAATAAATAGATAGATGAATAAATAAATAAAGGTCTACACCCAACAGGCGCCTCCGTTCCCTTATACTCATTTCTGGATTAAAGGTCATAATGTTCTGGCTGGCTGGCTCTTTCTTTTTCTCACTTTTGTCCACCTTTTCTTTCTTTCTTTCTTTTGCACTTTGTCAACCTTTTCTTCTTTCTTTCTTTCTTTTGCACTTTGTCAACCTTTTCTTTTTTCTTTCTTACTTTTCTTTTCTTCTTACTTCTTTCGCATTTTGTTAAGCTTTTCTTTCGTTCTTTTCTTTCTTTTGCACATTTGCACACCTTTTCTACTTTCTTTCTTTATTTGTCTTTTGCACTTTGTCAAAATTGGTTTCTTTCTTTCCTTCTTTATTTTGCACTTTATCAATCTTTACTTCCTTCCTTTCTTCCTTTCTTTCTTTTCTTTCTTTTGCACTTTTATCCGCCTTTTCTTTCTTCCTTCTTTTGCACTTTGACAACCTTTTCTTTCGTTCTTTCTTTCTTTCTTTTGCATTTTGCCAATCTTTTCTTCTTTTTTCTTTCTTTCTTTTCTTTTCTTTCTTTTCTTTCCTTTTTTCTTCTTTCGCATTTTGTTAACCTATTTTTTCGTTGTTTTCTATCTTCTGCACATTTTCCCACCTTTTCTTCTTTCTTACTTTATTTGTTCTTTTGTATTTTGTCAAACTTGGTTTCTTTCTTTCCTTTTTTATTTTGTACTTTGTCAATCTTTTCTTTCTTTCTTTTGCACTTTTGTCCGTCCTTTCTTCTTTCTTTCTTCTCTTGCTCTTTGTCGACCTTTTTTCTCTGTTCGTCTACGATAGCCTAGTATGTTAAAGTAGTGGTTAGTGAATTTGATGACAGTAATTGTGAGTTCAGTCCCTGGACCAGGCAGTGTGTACTTAGACTCAGTGGGAAATGGGCAAGAAACAACTGAGCAGTACTAAAAATAAGAACTAGACGAGATATCCCTACACATGGGTAGTGGAACGCGAACAATGTTTGTATTTCTTTTTATTGGTTTCCTATCTAAATTCTCTTTCGTTTCTATTGGCCATTTTCAGATTTTTTCTTTCTTTCATCTATTTTGTTTTTGTTATCGTAAACTTTCTTTTATAATTTTTTCTTTTCGATTGTCTATATAAACTTTTTCCTTTCTCTCTTTCTTTTTTCTTTTGCTTCCTCATCCACTTGTTTTTTATTTCGTATTTTACACTTTTCGTCTTTCTTTCTTTCTTTCATCGACTATATTTCTTGCTTTCTTTGATTGTTTACTCGTTATTCCTTTCATTGTTTTTATTCTTTCTTTGATGCGTATAGTTCTGGAGCATTACACAAGCATCAAAATGTCCTTACTCTCCATCGACAAAAGAAGAACCTAAGAACATTCCACGCAGTGATACTCAGCTAAAATGGGTTAAGCTAAAGACATCTTGCCTTGAAGCAATGCTTAGCAATATAGTCTAACTGACCGACCGAACTGCCACTTAGTCAAAATACGTACTAGGTAAACATTTTGGAACACCAGCATAGGACCAAAGTCACTTCTTTTTAATGTCTGTCTCTTCAGGAGATAAGCGATTATGGATCTTCCCATATTTCTGTTCTTTATAACCTATGAATTGCTCTGCCATCCTTGGAGAGTGGTCTCGTTAAATTCTCCACTCTTTGGATTGAATTCCAAACAGTGGAAAAATCAACGGAACCACTATCCCAAGATTGTCAACCTTTTCTTTCTTTCTTTGCACTTTCTCAACTTTTTCTTTCTTTCTTTCTTTCTTTCTTTCTTTTACTCTTTGACAACCTTTTTACTTTTTGGCTTTGATCACCTGTTTTTCTTCTTTTGAACTTTGTCAACATTTTCTTTTCTAGGTGGCAACCTGTCTAAGTAAAGGAAAGCTTTGAATAGCGTCCTTTTTCTTAAACAGGTTGCCACCCAGAGCTAGAGAGACCAGTCTCTCTTACTAATTATCACATAGGTGGTGGGTGTGAGAGGAGAGAGTTTCATGCCTTTTCCAAAGCCATTAGTGCGAAAGTGAATACAATAGATTAGACTGGAAATTGAACTCGTATCGCTGAATCTCTTTTTCGTGACGGTGACCATAGCACTGTTCGTAAACCCAAACTCGCTGCCTTAGCAAAGTGTTATTCACAACTAGATTGAGCATCATCGAGCTACAGTAGGTGCACATCACTGGACTACGGTAGGCGCACATCATCGGGCAACGGCTGAATATATGTTTATAGTGTAGCGTATATTTTTGAACAAGTTAGTTGAAATGATTAATCATCGTCTGGAACGCACTAGGCCCCCGGGGTAGATGGCTAAAAGTACATTAATAATAATAATAATAATAATAATAATAATAATAATAATGATAATAATAATAATAATAATAATAATAATAATAATAATAATAATAATAATGATAATAATAATAATAATAATAATGATAATAATAATAATAATAATAATAATAATAATAATAATGATAATAATAATAATAATAATAATAGAATTAAAATTAATGGCCTTGTAAGGTCACTCCGTCTCGAATTCGCAGGAGGCGTACCGCTGAATTGATATATAGCATCCCGTCGTTTTTTTTTAGACCCAGTAAGAGGATTTATTTTTTCCTTAACCCCAAGAGGAAGTCGTCATTTTTTTTTATATTTACGTTAAGGGCTACTGATTCGTTCAATGCATAAAAAACATGAATAACAAAAAAAATCACGAGCGCACATCTGGCCATATAGAAAAGTACAGACAAATTTAAATGATCAACAGTAAAATTATTGCTTATTTCATTCTCCTAATGTTTTCTCAAAACAGTTCAGTCGGTATACTCTTCGGCCTTCCTCAAAACATTATACTTCATATTACTTCAACTCTTAATACTTAATCTCAAGTATTCTTCTTAATTCACAAATTATTTTTATTTTTTTCATCATTCCCCCGCCCCAAGCAAGACGATAATGCCACTAAGATTCAAGGGGTTACTGGGAGTGAAAGCGAATGAGAAGACTTTATTGAGGGGAAAGGACAATACGAGAACAGGATTAAAAAAAAGAACGATGGCGATTGATGTTGCATTTAAAGTATTTCTGATTGTTCACTGTTGCCATCTTGTTTGTATTAAAGTAGTACTCGGTTGTTTGTAATTACTAATAGATTTATTATAGAACTTATAGTCTATCAATTGTTATTGATATTGATTCTTAAATCGTAATTCGTTCATTTTAGTTTTATTTTTACCAATGAAGATTTTGTCACCATCTTTGGTTAAAGGAAACGTTACTCATAAGATTATTAAACAAAAGAACAAGATCGAAAGAGACGGAATAATTTGATTCTATAAAAATGTAACTTTAATAAATCTTATAAAATTTATCTTAAAATTTAATTTTAAATTCAAAGAGACCGAAGACGACGATTAATGTTGCATATAAGTTTGTGAAGATTTTTAATTTAAAATTTAAATTTAAATACAATGGGACGATTGCTGTTGCATTTACTTTTCTAACAATCTAAATTAAATTTAAAAACTGACTTTAATTTAAAATTTAAATCTAATTTCAAAGAGACAGCGGGTGACGATTGTTGTTGCAGTTAAAATTTTGAAGAAGAATTATGGTAAATCACAAAATGCTGCTTAAAGCTGCAAGAGAAAGGAAGTTTGAAGATTGCCCACGTCCTGAAAGAATATGGCACATAAGAGAAGTTGATGCATCAGTTCCTTTCACATTCATCATCTTCTATGAGTCATGCACCCTCAGGACATTGGCGACCATGGCTCTCTACAATTTTCTGTCCTTTGTAATGATTTGTAAATTTTGCCCTTTTGCTATCTTCCTCAAACAGGGTTCTGCGAAACAATCATACAAACATTTTAGGAAGATAATAAACTGTTTTTTTTTTTTTTTTTTTTTATTTATTTTTTAAGCGTATCACCCCAAGCAAGGCTGGAGGCCACTATCACGCATGGGGTTACAGAAGGGTTGGAGGAAGAGCAGATAAGAGTGGTAAAGGAGAGGATGTGGAGAAAGAGAAAGACGGTGGGTCGATCAAGGCAAGGCGGTTACAGAAGATTTGGAGCGAGAGCAGATAGGAATGAAAGATGAAAGGATGGGGAGAAGGGAAGTGGATAGATCAAGGCAACTGGAGATGTCGATTGACGCTACACTTAAACCGTTGGACATTGTATTTGTCAGGGAAACAGGAATAAGGAAGGGAGTTCCATAGGCGAGATGTGCGAGACATGAAGCTATTGGAGTAGAAGAGACGTCTACATCTAACAGTTTAAACGGTGAAGGGGTGGGAACGAGATGCCAGCCTCGTAGGACGTTTAAATTCACGAGGACAAGCGAAAGCAACTCCTCGGAGCAATTACCGTGAAAGTACTTATAGAAAAGGCAGAGCGATGCAACATCGCGTCTGTGAGAGAGCGACTGCAGACGAGATGACAGATCAGTGCCAATCACATTGCATATCCGTCTCTGGATCTTATCAAGAACCCTGAGGCAAACAGCAGGGGCCCCAGACCATATATGGCAGCAATACTCCATGCAAGGGCGAATGGTCGATTTATAGACTTGGAGGATCGATTCCGGGGAGAAAAATTTCCTGGCTCGGCACAGGGAACCAACTTTTCTTGCGGTGGATGATGCAACTGACTCGAAAGATCTTTTCCTCGTTATATAGCCTAGAATGCGTTGTTTTTATTTCCATTTCCTCTAAAACTTCGTCGATGCTCAGATAGTCAGCATCCTTCTGTAGAACCACTTTTCTGTTACATCAAGTATCTTTCAACTGTCTTTTTTTCGATGTTAACGATAAGCGTTGTTTTGCTTCCATCTTCTTTTCCTTGTCGCTGACATTTTCAGCCTATAGTATTCTCAGCATCCTTAACAGGAAGACGTTTTTGTTTTTGTTGCTTTAATTCTCTCTTTCATCTGCGAGGAGATTGTCAAATTAGACAATCGAACACTGAAAAGACATCGTGTCTCTTTTCTTTCTGAGGCTTTCAGCAAAGTATTGGGGTATCCTTCCGTTTTCAAGACTATATGACGGTCTTTCGCTAATTTGATATTCATAGATGGTATTCTGTGAGAACGGCGAAGCGACTAGATATTCTAGTTTTAAGTCTGGGTCAATTACAACGGGAGAGCAGACGTGTATCTTCTTCGGCCTCAACCCGAAACGGGTGACATCTTGTTAAAAGTGACGTTGTTGTCATTTGATACTTAACACTTGTTCTAAATATTTATGTCAAATAAAGGAATGTCTTATTAGAAAAAAAAAGGTCACCAGCTTGTATATAGAACAATTACTTCCTGCATAGATTAACATAATGTTGCTTCTTTCTTCTTGACTTTCTCGTTTAAGCTTTATATGTACTTTATAAGGTCTATGCTTCAGGCTCCGATGATGAGTAAACAAATAAAATTTAATATCATGGCTGATGGGAAGAAAATAGCTGACCGCAAAACGACCTTTTCTTGCGATGCAGAAGTGTAGCATTCTTTTTCTTCCATGTGCCGCGTCCCTTCAGCTCGTAAGTGATCATAGCTGGCCACAACTTCCTATATCGTATGGGTCTTAGCAGTTTTTCAACCTTCGCTAAGTCTCCCGCCATCTATTCACACCCCCTACTCCCGTTCTTCTATTCATTCACACAAATACGTCAAGTAACTGGCTCGCTGACTTCCCCTAACTCTCTTTCCCTCAATATCCCCGAGGAGGTAAAGTTTTCTAAACCCTCCCTCCTCATTACGCGTCCAAGGAATTTCAGATTGTCTTTTCCTGATTTTGAGTAGAAGCTTTCCTTCTGTTGCCAATTTTCTTTAAGACTTTCATGTGGGTCAGTCGCTTTGTGCATGTAACTCTCAGCATCCTCCTGTAGAACCACATTTCTTCGACCTCTATTTTTTTTTTTTTTTTTTTTTTTACTCACCCCTGGGGAGATTGTTCAACATTTCCTGCCATATAAGTTGATGGATATCACATAGTAATCCAGCCGTCTTTACTTTATATCTAACCATATTTTTCCGTTTCTAAGTATCTTGTTTGGCTTTTGGAATGCATTTTTGCTAGTCCAATGCATGTTCGGATCTTGATGTCGCATTTTCCATCCTCTCTTAAAACGCTTCCCAGATATTTTAACTTCTGCTCCTGCTTGATGTTTATATCTGAAAGTGGTAACTCCAATCTTGGGCTTTTTTCTCTGTCTTCATGCAATTGATGGTTAATCCATAAGAAAAGGAAACGGTCGAAAGATTAAGCGTAGATTATTCTTAATCTTTTTGATCACTGATACTCCATTTTTGTTAATTACACTGTTTTTCTATAGCAAAATCCTTAAATTATTTTCATAATGCAGATTACAACTTCATTATGAGAAAGCGACACGCGAAGAAAAAAAGTAAATAGAAGAAAAAAAGAAATGGATAAAGGCTAGAAGAAGAAGAAGAAGAAGAAGAAGAAGAAGAAGAAGAAGAAGAAGAAGAAGAAGGAGGAGGAGGAGGAGGAGAAGAAGAAGAAGAAGAAGAAGAAGAAGAAGAAGGAGGGAAGGGGGTAAAGGAGTAAAAGAAGGAAGAAAAGAAGTAGAAGGGAGAGAAGACGAAGAAAGGATATCATCTGTACTTATAAATGTAGATGCACATATGAAGCAGTTTAAAAATTCGTTGCATTCATTTTTTCACAAAAATCCCTGAAACGTTATGAATCGGTCTATTTATTTCCCTACTAGGAGATGATAGCGGCGCAGACTGGGCTTCCTAAATTTAAACTACGGCCAATGTCGATGAATTACGTATACGCTCGTGTATCATGCGACTTTTGATGACCTAATTTTGAAGCTAATTTGACTTCAGTAAATGGACATACATTTTGGTCAACGTCGTACCCAGAGGCAGCAGTACATATGCTAATTCTATATCTCGTGCATGATGCGACCCCATTAAAATTAGTTTCAAAATTAGGTCTTCAAAAGTCTCATGAAACGCGAGCACATATATATATATATATATATATATACATATATATATATATATATATGTTAATATTAAGATCTATTGCTGGAATTTTTACGATAAAAAATTATTTTTTATACTTTCGTAGTATTTTGACCCCAGTTTGAGGGTTCACTATTTGCCCATAGTTCGCACCCCTTACAGATGCTACCAATCCGGGTCAGTGTGCACATAGGGACAGCAGCAATTAAGAGGTGTTTCCAAGCTGCTCAAAACCTCCAATCTCCCGATCCGAATCCTTGCTGCCAGATGTAGTTTATCGTCAAACCCAGGACGGGAACTATAAGGTGACTGCTGTTAACATTGAGAAAGAGACAGGCAAGAAGGCTTGCAGAATGTAACACTCACCGAAGTCAGGGGAAGAATGTGAAGCAGCGATTAAGTCACTTGGCAAGTTTAAGGGCATGGATGGCCGAACAAAGACAAATAGGAATAGCTTTGCGCTAGAAGTTACTTCAATGTTTTGTCATTTTCCTGCTTCTCCTAGACCCTGTTCTGTCATCCACTTGCTAGATATGTCACGCGATGCTTTCCCTTATCCCCCTTTCCCTCTATCCGTCCTGTGAGTATCAGATTCTCCAAGCCCTCCTTTTTCATTACGTTTCCCATAAATTTCAGTTACCACTTTTTGATGTTAAGTATAAGATTCCTCCTTGTCATCGTTGCTCACATGTTCGGTTCATGGTATCCTTATCATCCTTCTGTAGAACCATACCTATATCTTTGGCCATAGAGTAGCAAGAAGATGTTATGGAAAGCTATAATCCATAGCTTGTAAAAGCATAGCATATGCGCGTGTGGATTTAGATTGTTACGAGCAACATATTACCCGCCATTGTTTTTTGTTAAGTTCTTTTTTTTTTCATTTTACTTAATGGGACTAGGAAACTTACTAAACTTAATAAATAAGAATTAAAAAACAGTAATCAATAATTTATGAATTGAGAAAACTTAATCTCAGATATACAAAAAAAAAAACAGTTAAAATCTTACCGCCTACCTTAATGAAGCGTGATTAAAAATATCTAGAAATAAATCTATCTAGAAGAAATATCTAGAAATAAATCTATCTAGAAGAAATATCTAGAAATAAATCTATCTAGAAGAAATATCTAGAAATAAATCTGTCTAGAAGAAATATCCATGAATAGATCGATGTCTGCGCGTTCAGATCGCAATCTTTCGAAGCAGATTGTTACAAAACAAAAATAAATAAATAAATGAATAAAATTAAATAAAAAAAATAAAAATGAAATCGATTAACTACAGTAGGTGACTGATAGTATTAATGTTTGATTAACTGTTGAAATTAATCGATATTATAAATGCTTATCTAAGATATTTATCAGCAAAATCAATTCCTACATTTTCATAGTATTTGCGCAAAGAGAAACTAATTTCAGAAAACACTTAACGCTTCGGCTAAGAAAAAATATTGAAAGAAACTTTCACGGATATACAGACAAAAGCAGAAAAGGTTGGGTTTGGTCTCTCCCAGGCCTGCACGACTAAAAGTGTGAAGGGCCACATTGATCGTCGAAAATTAACCTTGAGTCTCAAGATGAATATGTTTCGAGTAAATTATAGTCCGAATGAGATAAAACCAGATATAGAGACGAACAGTTAAAATGCTTAATTAGATAAATTGATAAATTAATATTGGTTAAATATTGTCATGCTTTCAAAAAACTGAAGTTTTCGAAAGTTTTTATCGCCCAAATATATCTCACATATTTATAAGTCTACAGTCTCCAGGCATTGAGTATTGTCGCCACATCTGGTCTGGTGCTTCTGCTATGTATTTAGCGATTCTTGATAAAACCCAAAGAAGAATAGGCAATGTTATCAGTCCAGACCCGGCATCTCGGCTTCAGTCACTTTCCCGGCAGTGTAATGTACATTTTTCTGTAAATATTTTCAATGCAATTGTTCTGGTGAGCTTTACTTTTTCGTAACTTGATTTCACAAATTCAAGAGCAGTACTAGCTTGGCAGCTAAACCTATATCTCATCATTTTACAATTGAAATGCCTAGATAGAACCGTAAGTTCTATGCTAACAGTTTCTTCTCACGCACTTCTCGCTGGCAGAACTCTCTTCCGGCATCATGCTCCAAAAATTTAAATGCAATGTCAGTCGTTATCTTTTCCCTTCTTAATTCCTGTTCCTTTTTTCTTCTCTCTCCTGAATAATGTTATTGTGTTGCTTGGGGTGAAATGATTAAAAAAAATTCCGATCAGTCACCGAATTTATTTTGATGAACACAAAAATAAAATGATTTTTCTGAAAACCTCTCCTGGGCAACACTGTGTAGTCTCCTTGGGCTACATGTCGCCCATGGATCGTATTGTGTGAAAGCCTGGTCTATACTCGTTTCCATGGTAGTAAAAACAAGTGTTTGGCAGTTTAAAGTTAATAAAAGAAAACAAGTTGTGGACAGGCATGATCACCTACATTTTGACCAAACACAACATCTTCAGAGTAAGTTTAGTGGTGCGTTACAAAATAAAACAACTAACGTAATTTGAACACACTAGCAATTACTTGTGAATTTTTTTTTATGAAGTTGGTTTCAGGCAGGCGTCCTGAAATGTCATGTTCAATGTACGCTGCTGTCACCTACCATTACGATTTCATATTGTCCTCCCATGACTTTTGGCAC
>OZ038476.1:108222614-108242614 GCA_964036315.1 Acanthosepion esculentum | reverse complement strand
ACTTATGGTTACTTCTAGCTATTTCAACAGTAAAACTTTATTAAATATCTATTAGTATGTTCATATCTATCTATCTATCTATCTATCTATCTATCTATCTATGTGTTACTCATTTCCCTCAGGGCGTCTTGATTTTGAGTAATCGTTAACTACCCAATCAAACATTTTGTTTTTACTGCTGTGTTGTGAGTTCGATCCTCAGTAGGTATCATGTACCAAAACCAAGCTTAGTTAATATAGTTTCATCTCTGTGTTTTGTTCTCCGTTCTTTATCTATCTATCTATCTATCTATCTATCTATCTATCTATCTATCTCTCTCTCTCTCTCTCTATCTATCTATATATATATATATATATATATATATATATATATATATATATATATATATATATATATATATACATCAAGTATGTGGTGCGGTTTCAATTTATATTACTCAAATCATTCATACGAAAAGCAGATAATGAAGTTAATGATAATTCATACGAATATCATTAACTTCATTATCTGTTTTTCGTATGAATGATTTGCGTAATATATATATATATATATATATATATATATATATATGTCTCGCTCTTTCTTTATGTATGTATGTATCTCAGTAATACTCAGACTAAGTATAAATACCCAGAATTTGGTAAAAATATCCCTCTTTCCAGAATTGATGGGGTTTCCTTTCTAGCCCTTTGTGTGAAGTTGTGTGGAATCACAGCCATAGCAATCAGAGTTACTTGCCCCTTTTTTAACTGTTCTAACAAATTGTGGTGAAAGTATTAAGAGTTCGTTCCATTTTCAATATTATTATTTTCAGAATAATTTTATACTTCTTATTTTCATTGCCTTTTGTTACAAACAAAAATATAACGTGCAGAAAATAGAACAAGTGTAGGTGTGGCTATAAAACTGTGTTCAAAATATTTATATTTTAGCATTAAATAACCGATAGGCCACTAAACAAAATCAACTAACCAGCCAACCAACCGAATACATCAAGTCTATTCTTTGTTCAATTTCTTTATTCCTTACACTAAATTTAGTATAACTGACTCAGCCACCGAGAGGTATTTGAAGCGGCAGTCAATTTCAGCGTGAACCGAAATGCAACCAAGAGGTTGCTTCTTTTTTTGTTATCCCGCCCCACCACGTGACCCGCGCAGAGTCTAAATCTGCTAACCCAGCTAACAGGTCAATGGTGCCATTTCCCTTTAGGAATATATCTATACCAGATAAAGAAAAAAAAACTCCAGCCTGCAGTCCTTAATTTGGGAAAACCCAAAGCTCACAGTTTCCCGTTCGGGAATATATCTTTGCCTGGGACATAATAGATGAATCCAGCCCGCTTGAATCTGGTGTCCTAAACATGGCTTCTCCAGACACAGAAGTATCTTCATATTATATCATATTCCTTTTTTATTTTCCTTACACCCTGCTTTGCCGTGTAAATAAAAGTGATATATTTTTCTCTGCGTGGGACACGTGTATATATGTATATATATAGTTTTGTGTATGTCTTAGTGGTATAAAAGTCTCTGTGAGAACAAAGCATGTTTGTCATTCCTTTTCCTTTCAGCCATTCTGTTACATCCGTGAAATACGGTATTATTATATCATGGATATAATAATGCCCACAACGTGAGAAATAATTCTTTCTTCCATAGGTCTCTCCCTTAATTGGTAGATAATCGTCGGTATCTGATAACCACGAAAGTAATGTAGATTTTACTAGTATTTTAGGAGCAACATATGGGAAGGGCTATTTGGCTTACGGTCATGACACATTGAAACACTGGATCTCGTACGATCACCGAAGTTAAGCAACGTCGAGCTTGGTCAGTAGCTATATGGGTGGCCGATTCGGAATACCAGAGACTGTAAGCTTGGATGTGCGAGGATAATGCCTCGGAATTGGAAATCGAAGGCAGGTTCTTTATATTTACTTACGCGCAAATAACCTTGGAAAAGATTTGAAGCCTTATCTCCTTCCCCTAACTAAGGGTTAATTAGTAGGACTTGTATCTGTAAATCATTATTATCTCAAAAGAATTCTTACTATCTAAAAATATTTTCTAGATTTAAATAACATGCCAAAGGTTGATAAGCCGTGTAAAAATCAAATCGCCCAACTAAGGAAATGTTTATTTATGTTGAAGAGAAATTTTTAAAAATTCCCTGTATAAGTTATCAACTAGGTTAGCAAGAAAAATTCTAGCAGCCTTGTTAATTTAGGTTTTCTGCTTCGTACCGTGGGAGAAATTTTCTAATTTATTTGTTTTGAATAGTGGATATCTCGTCTTGGCAAGTTTTTTCTTTCTTTCTCATCCAACGTATGCGATGAAAGATCCACCAGTTTTTAGATAGGTAATTTGTAGTAATCTTCTTTTTTTCTATCCCCCTATAGAAATCAAAGCCTTTGAGAGTAAACAAGAACCACCCAACAAAAGACATTTTATCAAAAACAGTTGGTACGAATATGGGAGCCTTCGGAAATTAAAAAAAAAATGTATTCTAAGGGCTACCGACATTTTAAAGAATTTACAGCGTGACTTATCTTTTCTGATTTGATCTGGCGGGGAAATACCTCACTCCTGTAAAGAAAATGCTTGCGTATCAACGACATTTTTTTAATTTTTTTTACTAATGTTTACCAAATTCGTTATTCCTGGGTAAAACAATAAAGGACCCAGATCGGGAGATTGAAGCTTTCTTAATTGCTGTAGTTCCCAGGTCCATCCTGACACGTGGTGATAGCAACTATTAGGGTCCCAGCTATGGGCAAACATCTTGAAAGTGTAAAAATACATTTTTATAGTAAAAATACTAGCAATACTTTTTATATAAATAATTACCAACAATACATATATTAAATTTACCAACAAACATGTTTAAAGAAAAATGATAATTCATTTTATAGCTTAATTACCAACAATACATTTTATATCAAAATGATCAACCATACATTTTATCTGTCATTGAAGACATCCACAGACCTGTGTATGGCGATAAACTACATCCGCGTCCTGGGTAAGATGATAAACTACATCCGTCAGCAAGACCTCTGATCAGGAGGTTTTGAGGAGCGTGGAACCACCTCTTAATTGCTGGTGTTCCCAGGTCCACCCTGACCCGGGGTGGTAGCACCTGTTAGGGTCCCAGCTATGGGTAAATAGTTAGCCCCAAACTGGGGCCAAAACACTATGAAAGCGTAAAAATAGGTTTTAATACCAGCAATGAAATTTTGTAAAAAATTATTACTAGTAATGAATTTTTGAAGGAAAAATTATTACCAGCAATACATTTTTGGAAAAAATATTACCAGCAATACATTTTGGAAAAAAAAAATATTACCAGCAATAATAATCATATCGACATTAAATTACCCATTGAAGTTAATATGCCGTAAAACAAACCAAACCAAACCAAATCGAAGACATACAATTGCGTTTAATTGAGTTAGTTGAAGCCATAAAATTGTGGTCAAAATATTTATGTTGCGGCATTCAGTCAGTTATGTGTCGTACGTGATACCCGTTTGAGCGATGATGTATCGAAAGATACATGACTGGCGAGTCAGATTTCCGCAGCCGTATGTTGCCATTTCTTTCTGTGGTTGACTGGTTTGCCAAAGAACCCAGTCTGTCCTGCTATTCAACCCATAGCTGGCGGGGGAAGAGATGGATTCATGCCTTTCCCAAGGGTATTTGTGCGTAAGTGAATCTAACGAACTCGACTGGAATTCGAACTCAGCTCTCCGAGTTCTCCCGTCGAATATGGCTCAAGAGCCTCTCAAGGTACTGGATTTGTGAATTGAATGTAAGAGGAGGAAGTAAGAAAACATGATGAGGATATGGGGATAGATATAAGACTGACCGTTTATTTGAAGGGGTTAAGATTGAAGTGTTCGTGGAAGCATCTGTACTTGATTTTGTTGCACAAGTCGCAGTTTGTTTATGTCCCTCTTGTTTTCAATATGTCCTGTGAGTATTAAATTTTCCGAGTCTTCTTTCCTCATTATGTGTCCCAATTGGGTGGGCATTAATTAAAACAATACTTCTCTGCTTCGCTAAACAGCAAATAATTCTATGTCGAGTTAAAGAAATATGAAAACAAATACATCTTTGAAACCAGGCATATTATCAAAAATACTTTTATATTATTATTCTTTATGAACTGTCCCCTTAGGACTTAGGCAATCATGGATCTCCACAACTTCCTGTCCCTTGTAGCTTTTAATAAATTTTGTCTTTCTGTTATTTCTCCCTATCCCACTATCCATTTCCTCAGTCTCACGTATGTCGTGCACTGTTTTTCTTTGTCTCTCTTGTCTTCACTCTGTCCCGTGAGTATCAGATTTTCAAAGCCCTCTTTCCTCATTATGTATCCATAAAACCTCAACTCTTTCTTCCTGATGTTAATTATAAGTTTTCTTTTTGCCTCCATTGTTTGTTAAACTTCGACGTTGCTCACATGTTCGGACAATCCTTCTCAACATCCTTCTGTAGAACCAGATTTCTGTTGCTTCCAGTCACTTCTTCATCCTTGAGGAGATTGTCCAGCACTCACAGGAGGACATATATCACGTAACAGTTTAGTACTCTTTTCCTTGTTTCTAACGAAGTTTTTTCCTATTTCTTAATACTCTGCTTTGCTTTTGAAAAGCATCTTTCGCTATCCCAATAAATATCTTTAATTCTTTCTTCCCGTCATCTATGGGTTAAATAGAAGGATAGACTAAATGTGGGTGGGGGTCAGTCTCAGAGAAGGACAAATCTGAATTCAAAAACTGTGAAGAATGCAACAGAAAACCATTCTGCTATATTCACAGATAACACAGAAAAGGAAATTGTGGAGATCCATGATCGCATACGTCTTGAAAGAAGATGGCATTAAAAGAAAAACAACAACAACAACAACAATAATAATAATAATAATAACAATAATAATAATAATAAAGTAAAAAAAATCAGGACTTTTACAGAAAAAGCAATTAAAACCATGTTATAGAATTTCTGGGAATGGTTTAGGAAGAATAAGTATTTCACATTCGCCAGTTTGCGAAACGAAGAATTGGTCTAAAACTATTAAGCATTTTTTTTTTTTTTGACGACTTGATACAGTTTCAAACGTTGTGGAGATCTTAGTGGTAAAAACAAAAATATTTAATGCAACCTAACTCAAAATATCATCCCAGATGATTTATTGCCTAACAGCGGGAAGTCTTGTACGTGCGACGATTTCCTTTTCCGCCACAGTCGAAGAGACAATGACGTTGAACTACACGCGTCGAAGTGCGTCTTCACAGACTGAGATGAGCGCCAGCAGTCGCCGCACCAGCCCGGCCCGAGGAAAAAAAAAAAATGAATCCACGCACACAAGATCAAAGATAGTCACACTGCTAAAGTCAGATCCGTTCACTCATGTAAACATCTGCATTTACACACGCATAACCACAAACATTAATACGACAATGTCTATTAGAGACATCTAAGAAGTGTCACTGAAGTTAGCTCAGTTAGTTATGGAATATTCGTAGATAGGATGTAAGAAATAATTTCATGGATTTACCCCGTTTACCAAGTTCGACGTTGCTTAACTTCGGTGATTTTAGGAAAAGTGATGTTTCGACGTGATGTGGCCCTAAGCTCACTTTAGTAAATAAGCGGCCAATAACAAGGACGCTTCTTTTAGCGAGCAAGTTCAGGACGACCAAATTACGATGGATGGGCTTTCGTAAATTTGAACCTCACTACCAAGTGTGTGTGCCAGAACAAAATGCACCTTAGTAAACAACCAGCCAATAATAAGACCTCCCTTATAGTAAGGGTTAGTAAATTCAGGATGGCCAAATTTTTACATGAGCTTTAGTTTCTCCGTCTGTTTCAATACTATAGCTTTGTGCCAGACTATGTTGTGCCTGAAGTAGACCAAACAACATTTTTGCATGAGCTTTCGTTTCTCCGTCTGTTTCAATACTATAGCTTTGTGCCAGACTATGTTGTACCTGAAGTAGACCAAACAACATTTTTGCATGAGCTTTCGTTTCTCCGTCTGTTTCAATACTATAGCTTTGTGCCAGACTATGTTGTGCCGGAAGTAGACCAAACAACATTTTTGCATGAGCTTTCGTTTCTCCGTATTTGCTAATAGTTTAAAATTTGGATATTTATGAAGGAAGTGTTTTCGGTATCGTAGAGAGAGCATTTGTACATATAGAATGTGGACATAGGTATCAACACTGCATGGTAACTTTTAGTTTCATGCTTGCATGTGATATTCAGATCCGTTTCGCATCGTTTAAAAGATGTAAAAGATTTGATTTCTATGCCCACACATGGCCCACTCTCTCTGTACACACACACACACACACACACACACATATATATATATATATATATATATATATATATATATATATATAATTTATTTATTATAATTTTATCATATACACAAAACCATTTTACTCACTACAAAAATGCAACTTCGGTGCATTATATAATTATAATAAATAAATAATTATCGCTCTACTATCGGTATCGAGCCCTCTTTTGAATTAATGCTGTGAATGTTAGAATTTATATATTACTTTTGTTCTCATCGCGTCGGATATATATATATATATATATATATATATATATATATATATATATATATATATATATATATATATATGATAGAAATTGTAAGGAGGATTTGATAATTATAATTAAGTAAATCATTGAGTCTGAAAGAAACCTCAACAGAATGCAGAAAGCACTGGACGGCCGTTTCGTTGAGGTTTCTTTCAGACTCAATGATTTACTTAATTATAATTATCAAATCCTCCTTACAATTTCTATCTATGTATATCATTGCTTGATCCAGCTTCTAATGCTTCAGTTTGAGCGGCTTGGTGATAGTAGTCGTGGCTCCGGGGGGGGGGGGTGCACAGTCCTATCGTTACAGAGAACTTCAGTTGAGTTCCACCACGGAATATGTGAGCGAGCGGTGCTATATTGAGTCTGATTTGCTATCTCTTCGTCACTGAAGCCCGTTGGAGCAGTTGGTATGGTGGGTGATTGACAACCTAACTGTCAGGGTTTCAATTCTCGGTAGTGGATGCGTACTGCTGATGAGTCCCAAATATAGGACGAAACGGCCGTCCAGTGCTTTCTGCATTCTGTTGAGGTTTCTTTCAGACTCAATGAAATACTTAATTATTTATATATATAATAAGTGTCCCTGTGTCATACTTTTCTAAATTAAAGGGACACAACTCTCTAACTTTCAACTGCACATTTCAAAGAAAAAAATACTGTTCTCAAATTACAGTGTTTCCAAATAAAATTTTCCCTGTTTCCAACTTTACTCTTAGAGGCCGTAGCCAAACATATACCATTTTTGAATCAGGCCGACTCCGTGAACAAATTAAAATCTTTGCCGCCCAGATCCGGACCCGCAATCCTGAAATTTTGGATTCCCAAGTTTTCGTTACTGCGGTTGTTTTCGGCGATTTTTACGTGATTTTTTTTTATGTATGATAACAATTTGGAAATAAATTTGTGAATAATCGAAATTAATTGCGAAATCCATGAAATAAAAATAATTGTTTGTACGGAAAGTAAGGACCTAAGTACATTAAAATGTCTTTGAATTAAATGGCGGCAGGTAAGCTTAAATATTAATGCAATACTTAATTGCAGCAATCAGTTTCGAGTTCTGTAGTTACTGTTGCCTATCGCATCTACTCCTCCCTACCTCCTCCCTATCTCGGAAGGAGCTAGTTTATATACCATAGGACGATAGGAAGGCTTTTAAGCTCGTGTATATATATATATATATGATCGACTCTCCCGTCGAACTCGACGTATGAGGGTCAGGCAGATCAGTTCCCAGAAACTGAAAGACCGACACCGACACATGAGATTTGATTATAGTGGTGTGGGCTTTGTGCAGGGCCATCCACACTTTTTGGAGGGACGAACATAGGGACCTGGTGCAGCGAATGCCACAAGGTCCCCAAACGACCCTCTGCAGGTTTTGAATTCAGAGTTGTCTTTCTTTCTCCTAGACCAGTTGCCATCCAAGGCTATAGAACCTGCTATTTACCCATAGTTGAAGGGAGAAGAAGAGGATTCACACCTTTCCCAAGGGTATTAGCACGTAAGTGAATGTAATGGATTCTACTGGAATTCGAACTCGGCTCTCCGATCCCTCAATCCAAGCCGTTATCCATTACTCCACCGTGCCTCAGCACATGCAGAGAATAACCTACCTGATGTTCTCATGCAAATAGTGGTAACAGATTTAAATTCAATGCCCACACACTCTACACTCTCTCTGCACACACACACACACACACACACACACACACACACACACACACACACACACACACAGAAGGGTATTTTTAAAATTATCCGCACTTTCGCCACAACATATGTTCAGGTGTGTTACACTACTTTGTGATCATGCGTGCTTATAGTTGGTCCTCTAGTTGTCACATTGATCGAAGTTTGTGCCCGATCCCGGCAATTTTCTTGCTGCTGTTACAGTGTAAACACGGCCGCTAGCAGTGTGCGCCAACGATGAACAAAGAGTAGTGATCCGAATCTGCAGCTTCTCCATTGGCATCTCTCGAGCTTGCTGAATCTTCTCGCTCGTGCTTCATGCGTCACGCTTGCCCGGCTCCCGTTAAGAGCCTTCTATGAATTCCAGCTCCTGTCACACCTTCCTTCCAGAGAAAGCGGATCACTACTTTTGTACCTCCTTGGTGAACATATATATATATATATATATATATGCCCAAAACATGTAAACTTACACTTGAACAAAGACAAGAGATCATTAATTACAAAAAAGAAGGATATTCAAGCAGAGAAATATTTTTTTTAAATTCCCAGAATTATAGTGAATTATACTGTTAGGAGACATCAGGAAACGGGTCAAAACAAGACCAAAAGTAGGTCTTGTGGACCAAAAGCAACAAAAAAAAGCAGAGGATAATTTCATCGGTCACCAGATTGCGTGACAGAAAGCTGACTGCTTCAAACATCACTGCACAACGGAACCAATGTCGTGAAAAATGTGTCAACATCCACTGTAAGGAGAAGACACTGTGAAGCTGGCCTATATGGCAGAATTGCTGTCAAGAAACCACTGTTGAGAAATCAAAACAATGTCAAAAGGCTCCAGTAGGCCAAGGGGTACAACGTCTGGACACTAGAACAGTGGAATAAAGTCCTTTGGACTGACGAATCAAAGTTTGAAATCTTTGGGTCAAATAGGAGTGTCAATGTTCGGCGTAGAGTTGGTGAAAGAGCTGTAACCTCCTGTATCACACCAACCGTAAAGCAGGAGGAGGAGGCTCTGCTATGGCGTGGGTGGCTTTTGCCAAGTGAAGGGCAAATTGAATCAGATCATCTATCACAGTATACTGCAACATAACGCGATCCCATCGGGAAAGCAGCTTGTGGATCAAGGATTTGCACTCATGCAAAATAATGACCCAAAGCATACTAGTAAACTCTGCTAAAAGTACATTAAAAGCAAAGGGGAACAGCATTTCTTTCAACTGATGTCTTGGTTGATGCAATCAGCGGACATAAATCCTATTGAAATGATGTGGCATGATCTTCACCAAAAAGTCAGAGCTGAACAACCTAAAAGTGCGGCTCACCTCTGGCAACTTTTGCAGGAAAGTTGGGTAGAATTATCTTCAGTCTACCTCCAGTTCTTGGTGGAAAGAATGCTGAGAATCTCTGAAGCAGTGATAGCGGCCAAAGGAGGTCATTTTGATGAATCAAAAGTTAAGAAGTTTTTTGTATTATTTTTTTTTGTTTTGTTTAATTAGTATTTAGTATGGCTCAGGAAGACTTGTATTTAATATAATAAATAAAACCATTGTGGTGCTTAACTTGTTTCATTGAAAATAATACTTTTAGGTTAAGAAATAAAAAATTTGAGGGTGACCAAATACTTTTGACTGGTTGTAGTTTATATATATATATATATATATATATATATATATATATATATATATATATATATATATATATATATATGTCTGTCTTTCTATTGATTTTTTTAAACTTCAGTTCTGCTTTTTTATAAATTTAGGCCTGAGGTTAAATATGAATTGTCAGATAGCTATTAAGTGGTTTCGGCATCCGTAAGTCATTATGAAATTTTTATGTATTCATACTTTATTAAGAATGCTTAAAGTTGTTTAGGTCTGTGTTTATTTCATGCGTTATGTAACTTAATATTTTTCAAATACCGCGACGTCACTTTTTTTAGTGCGTCTTGTTTTTTTCTTTAGTTATTAAGTGTATATAATACGTTTGTTCCGAAATTGGCGCACCACACACTGAGGCTTGATGACGCGAAATTTTAAAATTTTTATTAAGTAACATAACGCGAAAAACATCCATTAAAAGAACTAACCAAAAACTGTAGACGCATTCTCATCATACTATTAATACATAAACACATTCTTTGATAATTGTTTACGGAAGCCGAAAGTGCTTAGAAGATAGTGTATAATTTATGGTCAGCTCTTGTTAAAAAAAAATATATCTATATATGTTTAAAGGAAAAAGACAATAGGAAAAATGCATTATTAGCCGACGCGTTTCGTCCAATGCGGACTTTTCCAAGGCAAAAACGAAATGAATCTATTGAAAACAAAGTGATTGGTAACAACAAGCAAAATGTCCTTAACAACTACATGAATTTAGAAAACAATATTGTATTCATATATTTACGTCAAACAAAATATAAATACCAACTTTGGCAAATTTACCGATAAGACAAAACACTTAATTCGAATATATGAGAAATTTAAGAAAAAAATTGATAAACAGAACTTGTCCTTATTTACCGAAAAATATTTGAGAGAATTATTGCTGCAAAAATACACCTAATATACATATATATATATATATATATATATATATATATATATATATATATATATATATATATATATATATATATATATATATATAGTTCTGAACTGAAGGGGAAATGACGTATTTATTTCGAAATTCCCAAAATTTATGTTTAATTGAACAAAAACGTAAATATTGCTTAAAAGTAAAATAATAATTCAATATAATTTACAATTATTATTTCTTTTGTTTCATTCCTTATATCAATTAAGATTACTAAATTTATATGTATTTATATATGTATTGATTATTATTATTATTATTATTATTATTATTATTATTATTATTATTATATCTTTCAACATTTTTCGCAATTCTCGGGCTTTTCTGCACTAGCATTTGTTTTTGTATCACTCTCCTGAACATCGTTTGTCTTAAATTTACTTTTTGTTTTCTTACCGAAATTTCTGAATATCAAATTTGCATTTTGTACTCTCGTTCATTTTTTTTTATTAGTTGATAGTTTAGGTGTTAATAATGTCAAAATGGCTGCATACATTATTTTTATTTATGATATAAATAATGACTGTATAATCTCCGTCTTAAATCTTTTGTCACAGTCATAGAACTTTTCGATATTTGTGCTTCTTTATGAATTCTTCTTTACCAATATGTCTTGCCTTCATATTAAACTATATTAACATTATATATATATATATATATATATATATATATATATATATATATATATATATATATATATATATATATTAGGTTGGTGCAAAAATAATGTCGTTTTTGACGTTCAACTTTATGTGAGAAAACGACATTATTTTTGCACCAACCTAATATATACAAACCGTTAATATTTCGGAAGCATCTAAAACACGTAATATACGAAATGCTTTAAACGTACATTACATTTTGTTCCAAAAGTTGTCATAGCCAACACTAATAGTTGATGAAAGCTCTCACTGCCTATAAAATGCATCCATGGCACGCGTCTCAAATATCCTCTGACAACTAATCCAGCTTCAAGAGGAAGATGGGACGAAGGTGCACCACTGGCGCCTCATAACAAGATGATTAAAAAAGATGGAGTTGCTGATTTTAAACTTCCACTGCCTTGCGGTCATATTCAAACATGGAAAAATGTCTAAATACAGATAGAAGAACTACAATGAAACCACGAAGACAGTTGACTGTAAACACTGACATTCTTCCGGCAATTCCTGCAGTCAAACAGACCCATAATTTAATAAGTGTATTCATTACTAAGTTGACGGTACGTACGAGAGGTGGGCATACGGCCCGGGAAGCGCACGGCTTCTGTATACTGTCATCCAAGCTTGGGCAGTGGAAAGGTCATTCCAATATCACTACCACAGAATTGAAATTAGACCAAACAGGGCGCTACCTTTATCTTACAAGATAAACGGATGTCTACTATATATATATATATATATATATATATATATATATATATATATATATATATATATATATAATAGTTTTATGTATACTATATTTATATGGTAAAGGGTTCAATATAAGGAGAGAGTTCGAATGTAAACATAAAAATATATGTGGACATTGAGGTCAACACCCAGCGGCGACACCCCGTTCCATGCTTAAACGCAATCTTCTGGCCTGAAGATTGAAGACTGCGTTTATGCATGAAACAGACTCAATTTCAACTTTCATATATATATATATATATATATATATATATATATATATATATATATATATATATATAAATAAAAAGGAAAGAACAGTAAGATATAAAATCCGGTGTTCTTATAGATTTTTTTATTTGTACACAATAGTGCTCTATGTAAATTTAAATTTACAGAGCATTAATATTATAAATTAATAGATTTAAAATATGGGTTTAGCGCTACACAGTGATAACCATGTTTCAGAAATGGAAGCTAAAGCCCCTGAATTTAATTTTGTTATTAAACCAAAGACATTAGTTCCATTTCCTCATCAAGCGAATTTTGGAGTAACTTACTTTTTAAAATTTACGGTTGTTAACGGCACAGGAAAGATTCATAGTTTGAGGGTTTCCAAGGTTACCGATAAATCCATTCATCTAGACAAGGGGTGGTAGAGGGTTCAATTTTTAATTTTCGTTGTATCAGTTAATAGTTACATTTGAAAGCGGGGTTATGTTTAGGGATGGGTAGGGATGTATCTTTTAACAAATTCTGACATCCGCTAAATTCATGTCATCTGGGTTTTTTTTCTAACGGCAAAAATTCTTATGGTATTTTTTCTATTTGTATATTTAAAGATTTTGAGGGACTGTTTAGGTTAGAATATGTTTTATCCACCTTTCTAAAAAATTATTTTTTATATTTAATATACTATACTTCTATTTAAAAACCAAGTTAATGTATTAGGATTACTTACAGTATTTAAAATTATTTATTCTTATCGAGTATAAGTAAATATTATTTTATTTTATTTTATGTAAACTTTATGACAATGACGGCAAAGGTGGTTAAATTATTTCACTAATTCAATAAACTTTTATTTATAAATTTAGTATTATAAATGTATATATGTATGTATAAAGGACATTTAATGTTCAATATTATATTCTAACTTATTAATTTCATTTGACTTTCGGTGTTCACTTGGATTCTTTTCAGTGTTTGAATTGCTTTGAGAGAGGTGTTATGGTTAGAGTACGTTTTATTTAATTACAATTTTAAAAGATGTTTAGGTTAGAATCTGTTTTATTTAATTTCAATTTTAAAACATTTTAAAAAATTCTACTTTCAAATTTAACTTTTAAATTTAATCGGCTATATTTCTTTATAAACCAAGTAAATGTAATATAATTACTTACATTATTTAAAATTATTTATACCCATCAAATATGAGTATGCATAATTACCAGGTAATTTGTTTTTTGTTTTTTTTAAAATATTATTTAAAGATTATTTAAAGAAAACTTTTGGCAATGACGACATAAAATAGCTATTTCATTTCTCTGATTCAGTAAATTTTTATTTTTTATAAACTTAGTAATATATAGTTTCTCATGTATGCATAAAGGACATGGGTCATTTAATGACCTACATATTCTAGCCCTTCTTATTAACTTCCATTTCACTGTAGGTGTTTTATTGGATTCCTTTATGTGCCAGAAGTACTTCGAGAGAGATGTTTGACTTTTATACTTATTTATCCTAAAGGAGCATTGATGTTGGTTGAACCTCTTTTTGAACTCATGGCTAGTGCAACCTATATAAATTTTTATGTTTTCAGGGTTTTCAATAGAAGATATATTACATTGGTATACTACTGATTCCATGCAACATTTATTTTGTAGAGGACAGTTTTGAGGGTTTCTACAATTACATAATTTTTGTTCACCCTCATTAGTGGTTGTTTGTATTTTTCCCTTGTCTACAATTTTTTGGTTCTGGTATAAGTGTTTATTTAAGATATTAGTATTATGTTTCTTAATAATCTTTTCTAGGTTATCAGTACAGCTATAACTTAATTTTAGTGTATTTCTATTGAAAATAGTACTTAGTTTACTTCCACCGGGAAAATGCTTGAGTATTAATGCAAGGAATTTTTGTCCCAATTTGTTTTTTACCATTTGGTTGTATGGGGGTGTATACCAAATTATTTTCCTACTTCTGTTTTTCCTATGCTTACCGTTTTCATTTTTAATATAAGTTAGTTTTAGGTTTTTGTAGCCACTATCTTTTAGAGCTTTATTATAGAAATTAATATGTTCGTCGAAAATCTTGTCATTTGCTGAATTTGTACTAATTCTTTTTCGGATAGATAAAGGTATATGTTTAATTATAGATTAGGGGTGATTTGATTTAGGGTGTATATATAAAGGATTCGTATTGAGTTTTTTATAAGGTGTGTATGTATTGTTCTTTAAATCTAATGTTATATCAAGGAAGTTAACTTTTTTAATTTTAGTGCTGACGGTAATTTTTAAACCCATGTTTTTAAATTCTTTATATAATGCCTTTCTAATTTTATCTATTCTGAAGTTAGTAGAATTCCTAATAACCATGAGACCATCGTCCCTGTATAGACCAATGTCAGTTTAATGAATATCACGGTGCGCTGTGATGTTGTATAAAATAAAAAGACCAATGAGATCAGAAGACTCAGCTGAGTCTAGTGATCCCACTGTGATGTCAAAGTGGTCATATGAATTTTTTACCCATTGCTCACCATTATAAATCAGTACCGATTTCTTCGCATTTAATATAATGTTCTTTTCGTCCTCTGTAATATCCGTGTACTGGGTGGCAAAGTCCAACGCATTCAAGAACAGTTCTTTAGATATTGATGGGTAATAATTTTCAATATCGAACTGCATTAGTGTACAGTTGTTTTTTGCTTTTATACAGGTGAACCAGTTTATCACGTCTTCGGTATTTATCCAAAGTTTGAGGCCTATTTTATCTTTGCAATTAAAAATTAAATTAAAAATTGAACCCTCTACCACCCCTTGTCTAGATGAATGGATTTATCGGTAACCTTGGAAACCCTCAAACTATGAATCTTTCCTGTGCCGTTAACAACCGTAAATTTTAAAAAGTAAGTTACTCCAAAATTCGCTTGATGAGGAAATGGAACTAATGTCTTTGGTTTAATAACAAAATTAAATTCAGGGGCTTTAGCTTCCATTTCTGAAACATGGTTATCACTGTGTAGCGCTAAAACCATATTTTAAATCTATTAATTTATAATATATATATATATATATATATATATATATATATGCAGAAATATAGTCTTAAAGTGTGCTATATTTATGGGATAAAGTGCTCAATATCAGAGATAGAGCGTGTGTAAATATAAAATTGGACATAGTCGCCTGACGATTGCACTAGCATGAAACAGACTGTCGCCTCTAAGTGCTGACTTCCATGTCCAATTTTATATATATATATATATATATATATATATATATATATATATATATTCAGTATGGATATCAGTTTGTGACTTCCAGTTTCACGCTTTTGCAAACATCAGACAAACTTTGAAAGAGCGAAACCTAAGGTCTCAAACTCATATCCATACAACTGAATATGTTAGCGCTATCCACTAAGTGCTGCACATGCAAATTAATATATATATATATATATATGTGTGTGTGTGTGTGTATGCCAAATTTTCTTTTATCTTTAATCACACACACACATGCGTGAGTGTGTATGTGTGTTTGTATGTGTGAAAGTTCTGTAGAGAAGTCAAATTGAATAAAATAGACAATAAAAAAATAGTTCTTAGTCCTCGCCGACGCCTTTCGTCATTCGACTTTATCAAGTCAAGTGATGATAAAAAAGCGTAAAGTTGTGTAGTTGCACAAAATTCAAAATATTTTCAAAGACGCTTCTGCAAAAGCCTCTTTTTGCATATTAGAAACTCTTTTATTTTTTTTTACTACGTGTGTGTTTGTGTTTTCCATGTCGACAATATACACACACACACACACACACACACACACACATATATATATATATATATATATATATATATATATATATATATATATATATATATGAATAAATATAGTTTTAAGGTGTGCTATATTTATGGGATAAAGTGCTCAATATCAGAGATAGAGCGTATGTAAATATGAATATAAAAGAGAACATTGAAGTCAACACTCAGACGCCTGACGATTGCGTCTAGCATGAAACAGCCTGTCGCCTCTGAGTGTTGACTTCAATGTTCACTTTTATATATATATATATATATATATATATATAGTTAAATGTTATTTTCGAAATGGATACTCATATTTGAGTAGATCCTCCGTTTTTTATTCGAACCTACTCCCCCTAGGAGAAAGCACCATTAGATTTGACGTGAGTTAGACTAACTCAGCCATATAGGACCTCCTGATCAAACAATAGCGCTTTTGAACGCATATCTTCTTACCTATTCTCGTCCTAGGTGACGCAGGTTCGAATATTAGGATACAAAACAATATATATATATATATATATATATATATATATATATATATATATATATATATATATATATATATATACTCGACTCTTCCCTCGAATTCAACGTATGAGGGTCAAGCAGATCTGTTTCTAGGAACCGACAGCCCAACACCAGTACATGAGATTCGATTATAGTGGTGAAGATTTTGTGCAGAAACATTCACACTTTTTGAAGGGCCGAATACACAGACCAGGTCCCCAAGCGACCGTCCGCAGGTTTTGCATTCAGAGTTGTCCTTCTCGTAGACCATCCAACGCTATAGAACCCGGTCTGTCCTGTTATTTACCCATAGCTGAAGGGAGAAGTGGATTCATACCTTTCCCAAGGGTGTTAGCACATAAGTGAATGTGATGGATTCAAATGGAATTCGATCCAAACCGCTATCCATTATTCGACCGTACCTCTCATATATATATATATATATATATATATATATATATATATATATGTATATATATATATATATATATATATGTATATGTTTATATATATATATATATATATATATATATATATATGTATGTATATATATATATATATGTATATGTTTATATATATATATATATATATATATATATATATATATATATTCACAATCGGACGAAACTGTGTGTTCAAAAGCACTATACGCGTTTGGTTGGGTAAGGAGGTCTTACGCAGTCGAGTTAGTGAGATTCAAATCGCTGACGTTCTAACCACTTGGCGCCACGCCCATTAGAAGGTAACATGTAAAATTTAAAGTATAACAATAAACATTACAATAAAAGATTGAGGAAAATATAATTTTGTTATGTGTAAGAAGATTCGAATCTATTACCTGATTTATTCTATCACATTAGGATTCTACTTGTTCCTTTGTTAAATAGCATGGATGTTATGCCCTACCAATTTGCTCCGATAAACAATTAGCAATTCCTGTTTGATTGTGAGGACAGGCGGAAGAAAATATATATAAAATATACTGTTTTGTTTTATAGAAATGAAGAGAAAAGAGAGGAAGAAGTGGAAGATAAAGGAGGCAATAATACTTTAATTTGTATCCTCTTATGGTTATTATTTAAATATTTTGTTAAAGTTGTTAAGCGCAACGGGACAATAGGGATGTTTAACGGGACTATAGGGGTATTTTTAAAATGGTGGAACTCGCAAAGAACTTATTCAGTCATTACCTTAAGAATTAAGATTTTAAAAGTCTAGGTAACTGTTGAGTCTTGACTCATTGTTGAATCTCGACTAATGCATGGAATAATAATGCAACACAAAATGTACTTAGAACAAGAATGTATTATAACAAGAAAATGTACACAATATTTACATCTAGTAATTCTGTATATTTCTGGGAAGACGTTCCTGGAGAATGTTTTGACTAAGTCGCAGTCGGGCAGAGTCTCTGTCTGGATCTCTGTATTCGCTCCCCTGTCTACCGGTACCAACCATTATTTATATAGTCGGTAGTCACCTATGCAGATTAGGTGGATCCTACCACAACAGTAACATAGCGAAGAGTGATGTTTATTCGTAATTATTTACAAAATGTGGCACAAGGCCTAAAAAGGGGAATGGGGAAAAGGACGGTCTCCATCTGTCTTAACTTTAAACTTAGCTAGCCACAAACATTGACCCAAACATACCATAATATTACTAACACCAAAACAACGCATTCTTACTTACCTTTCTTACTACATCCACCATAATACCTTATTTTCTCCATGAAAGTCCTAACTAGTTCCTATATGTTCAATTCATTGTCTGTGAGAGGAGTGAGAATAAAATATTTTAAAACTAGGCCCAATGAGTATTTACAGTATGAAAACAAAACTATTTACAAGTAGCTAAACAGAATAATGTTAGTAATAAACAATCTCTAAATGTGGCAGAAACATGATTTAACTGGACGAAATTAATGCGGGATTTTAATAAATAATTATTTTTAATAAATAATTATTTTAATAATAATGCTTGAGTAAGTATTTGGGATGAATGATTGATTTTATAATCAACCATTTATCCTAAATACTTATTCAAACACACACTCATTCAGACACAACAACAGACAACGAATACGAAAATCACATTAGAAACAAAAGTCGCCCCGCATCTACTGACCACCTAAAACCAGGCAGGGGTTGGGGAATTAAACTAAAGAAAAATGGGGCCAGAAATAAATGGGGCCAAAGTAGGAGCACATCCGAAAAATTACCATGAAAATATTTATTGGAAACGCAAAGGTAGGCAATATTACAGCTGTGGGAAAGTGACTGAAGAAGCCGACTTCCCAGATCATCACCGATAATATTGCTGATTCTTTTTTTTGGTTTTCATCAAAGAGCTCAAGGTAAATAGCAGGAACACCGTAGCAGCAATATTCTAAGCATGGACGAATGGTAGACATAGATATGTATGATAGATTCTGTAGCAAAAAATTGTATTTTGCTTCTGTATTTCTCAGGGAAGCGATGCGAGTGCGAATGTCACCGAATACTTATCCTTTGTTTTCAATCTGTGCTGCTATTTTTAACGGTCACAGAATGACGACCTGGTAAAAAATCCACTGAAATGAAGATGAACAAAATACAAGAGAAAATTAATAATCGAATTCAAACTGTCATTCCACCTCAAATTTCTTAACAAACTTGGAAGAATCTCAAACGAAATTCGAACTCACTTCACCGATTACGGATTTCCAGCTTGTTATCATTAATGCCACGATACTAAAAAATAATAATTGAAAAGTCGGAACAGAAGCCATAGAAACCTGTAAACCTGTAAAGAAACATTCGATGTTGAAGCTGTGGTTGTTTTTAATTTTGTAGAATAGTTGTTGGTAAAAAATTGGTTCACGGGTTTCTGGCTCCGTTTCCATTCTGCTGCATTCCATTTCGGTAACTAAAAAACAAGAGAGAAATATTTCCGCGTTTAAAAAAAAATGGCGAAAAATATATATTAACTAAAAGCGCAAACATGCACACACGCGCACACACAAAAGAAAAGCACCCTCACGCATATATATATATATATATATATATATATATATTTATATACATATGTGTGTGTGTGTGTGTGTGTGTGTGTGTGTGTGTGGTGCGCCTAGGTGTGTGTTAGAGATTGGATCA